>JAVJIF010011614.1:0-185680 GCA_038442645.1 Agave tequilana
TTGATGGAAGAACTCTCTTGAATCATAACGCCTAAAGTTAATTTTATTCTTGAAAGCTCATGATGATGCTCTTCTTTTAAAACTTAGATTTTCAAGGCACAACTATTGTTAAATCATTTTTATTCCATACTTGCTTCCCCGCGCTTGATGGTTTAACATTCTATTTTTAATATTGTGTTAAGAAGATCTCAAGATTTGATCCGAAATCATCTCATTTGTTTTTACTTGAGCACTTAAAGAAATTAAACTCTTTTGCCTATGGTAAAGTGATGCACTAAAATATTCTTGAGATAATAGTGAAGTAAATAAATTGTGAGCCCAGATCTTCTCCTTCTTATATTTAAAACAACCAAACAATTTTCAAAGCTTTTTTTTAATCACCTTCTCCAAAGCCTTCTCCAAAGTTGCAATTTCTCTTTTATCATTTCCCTTCTCTCCAATTTCTTTTCAATTAAAAACTAGCACCATTCTTGCTTTCTAACAAAATACCGAAAAGCTTCTATCGCATTCCTCCTCGTGGACACGACCCGTTAGCCCACAGCTACACGTTATCTCTTAACTCTTCGATTTACAATCATTAACCAAGGAAGTAATTGAAAGGTGGTTCTTTATTAGGAACATTCTATTGGACAGAAAACTCCCACCTGATATTAACTTACCTGGCCAATTAGATCGGTGATATTTCAGTGATATTGATAGTTTCAGATTGATCCTAGACACCAACATCTTAAGACAATTACGTATTAAGTTTCTTACTTCTATTTGCTTGAAATTTTAGAAAATGTCTGAGACTAATCAAGATAGCTCAAGTAAGGCACCAAACATGCAGTCTCCAAGCTTTGATGTCTACTCCACTTCCTAACCCGAAGCCGGTGAAGCTAGAAAATTTGATGGCACAGAATTCAAGAGGTCGCAACAGAAGATGCTCTTCTACTTGACCACTCTGCATCTGGCCAAATTCCTGCAAGAAATCTACCAGAACCCAGAACTGATCGGACTCAGTCCTTGCAGTCGATGTATGGACTCAAGGCGACTTCCTTGGTTGAAACTATATTTTAATGGACTGGATGACTCTCTTTACAATGTCTACAGTCCTATCATACGGCAAAGAGTTATAGGCCGTCTTGATAAAAAATACAAGACTGACGATGCTGGTACCAAGAAGTTCATCGTAGACGATTTCTGGAGTACAAGATGGTGGACAATGATTAAGCGGGAAAGGTGTTGTATTATGGAGTATATTTGCACAGATATTAAATGAAAGAGATAAGGTTTAGAATCAACCTTTTGATCAATTACTCACATATGTATTCAATATGTTCAATGTACCCTTTCCTATCTCCGCTATAGCATAGAGCTATACCGAGTCGATTCTCAGGGAGAGCTAGCGATAGAAGCGTTACGGTCCGTAGTGAAGATGTAAACGAGAATTCTTCTTTGCTTTAAAAGAATAAAAGAATCATGACAAAGAATGAAGATTGATGGATTGTTCATGATGAAAAATGTAAAAAGAAATCAAGATCAAGATTGGTTTCGGACTAACAACTAAAAGAAAGTAAACTTGAAGAAGCAAACCATGACTAGCTTACCTTACTTACCTTACCACACTTACTAACTCCGATAGTGAAGGCGTGCCTCATGTTGATTTCATCATCGTAGGTTTGTCTTGCGTGTTGATCTATTACTTTCTCATGTAGATGAAGGGTGGTTTAACCCATCGAGAAGAGAAGACCATCCAATTTGCAAGATGAACTAAATCAATCACCCATGGTTAGTGAAGATGGCAAGGCTAGTGGTTAGCTAGTACATGGTAGAAAAATTAGCTACAAGCCATTAATGAAGAAAAGCAAAGCATGAAGTAATTTGCAAGAAAGTAAAGAAAGCAAGTAAAGAAGCAATTAAACTAGAACCAAGCTCAAGTAGATGATGAGAATGATGAATCCTTGCATTGCTTCAAGTTGTCACTCCTTGATGTACAAGCTCTCTCTCTCTCTTACAACTCTCTCTTGCAATGGTTTCTAGGGAAGAAGAAGATCATAGAGCTACAAAAATCCTAGAGAAAACAAAATTACAAAGCTTTACACTAATCTCTCTCTCTCTTCTCTGTTCAGTCTTTTCTCGCAGGTCAGGTGCATATTTATAGGCTGAGAGAGAAGCTTCAAGAGCCCTTTCTGTTGGCGCAAAATTCGGATCTCAACGGCCTTGGATCTGCCACGTTTTGGCGGCAAACTGCGGCAAAACAATCTGTTGGGGAACCGAATTCTGTTGCAGCTTGGTTACAAGGTTGTTATCCACGTGGCCTTCTAGAATCTTCAATTGGCGTGCGGATCTCTCTGGATTCTGATTTCAATCTTGGGCTTTATTTTAATCTTGGATTATCCCTTTAATTATTGCTAATTAAAGTGATTATTGGGCTTTCCTCATTTGAGTGTGGACCTGCAAATATATAGAAGATGAGTAAAATCATATATTTATTTGCAATATGCATGGGGATTATGTGGTAAAATATGCATATTGTGTATCAATCACACCCCCACACTTATTCTTTTGCTCGTCCCGAGCAAAACAAGAAAGAAAAAAACTATACTACCCTTTTATTACACCACTTTCGCAGGTGACGCGATTGCCTGAGCGTGTGCAACAAGCCGTTAAACCTCTAGGTTACCCTAGAGGAGGAGTGTTGTCTCCTGAGGGTTTTCAGGGGATTACACCCACAAAATCCATAAAGAAAGAAGACAAATGTTAGTATTTTGAAAATGCATTTTGAAAGAGAGACACGTTTTCGACTATTTTTTGCAAAAATATAAGTGATCTTAGGTCATAAGTCCACCTATAATCATTCTTCCTTAAACTTAGTCTCTACGCAAGATCTTGTCTCAATTAAGGTAAGAATTCAAAATTGGATTGAATATTTTATCTTTCATAAAACTAGATAGTATGCACACCGTGCTCAGTGAAAATTTCTGGGATTTCAACTCCAACCATCAAGCTTTATTTATTTATATATATAATATATATATATTTTTTTTTTTTCTGCTTTTTTTTTTCTTCCCTTAGTTTAGGCTTTCTAGTTTACCCTTGTAGCGAGCCTTTAACCGATGACTCCCAAACCAGACGGTCTTAGGGCACCAGATGAGAAAACATCCCTCGGGTTTAAGGTCTCGAGTAAAAAAGGCCACAAAACTAAAGGGGATTTTTTATTTCCTTTACCACCATTAGGCGTGAATAATCATGCTTCTTGAGCACAATTCTCCAGCTTAATAAGTAATGTTTTATTTATATATATATATTTTTTTATTTTTATTTTATTTTTTTTATTTATATGGCATTTTTGGTCTTTGTCTCCATCCCAAGAAATGTGTAAGTGTAAAGTGCATATTATCTAAGGCAAAAAATTCAAGATAAAAATATCTCACCATTTTTTCTTACTTAGCCTATAATTTCAAACAAGATCTATTATTTCAACTAGGTTTAAGATGTCCATAATTAAGGCTTTCTTAATTCCTAAGATACATCTTAATTTTCTTAAAATAGATCTAAACTTTGTCTCTTATTTCAAAAAGTTTTTTTTTTAATTTCTAAAAGAAAAGGTAAAATCTAAAGAAAGTGGAAATTCTATAACAAAAGTAAAATCTAAAAGAAAATGAAGACCTAAAAGAAAAATAAAAATCCTAAAATAAAAAAGCCTATAAGAAAATAAAAAATCCTATGTTAGTACATCCCCCCCCATACCTATCTCATGCATTGTCCTCAATGTATGCAAATAAAATAATGAATGAAATAGGTAAAGGTAGAGAAACTACCCCCCTCTGTCGCTTTGGAACCCGCGTTGGTGCTAGGTCCAGCCGACTGTGATCTCCTCAGTGTCGCCTCAATGTTATCTAACCTAGAGGATTGCTCCTCTACCTTTTTCCTCAGTCTCACTTGCCCCCTAAAAATCTTCTTCATGCCCTTCCAGATGGAGGACATGAGGCATGTGTATCATGTGGGGGGTCCTGCCTCCAAACTCAGTTCATCTTCTTCCTCAAAACTCTCCTCAGAGGAGGACTCTACCGGTACATCCTCGGGCTGGACGTAGGTGTCCAGACCGCATGCAAACAACTATTATACGACTGGTAGGTCTCTCGGGTGCAACAACACTCGGTCGAATGAATCAAAAACATCGTCTGGTAGGAAAGTCCTACATAGACGTGTAATCAAGATAGGATGGGAGTATTTGCACCCCTAGTACGTGAGGAATTGGCTATGAGTGCGTGGAAGATGACTTTATTCAACAAACTGTATGTTGACGAGTCATTAAATCATATATAATTTGCAACACAGGTCTGTTGAATGTGGAGGTGTGGTCTAGCCCTAAAAATTTGCGTTGGATCCAACGTCCAACGCAATGAACATTTCTAAACATGGTGCTAGCCTTCAGCCCACGATCCTGCTCAGTACAACGAGCCCCCATAACAGTCATGTAATCTATAAGCGGAAGAGGCTCGCTGTGTTGTGTGATGGATGGGACAGTAGTGACTTCCTCAAGAAGAGGAAGCGTGACAAGTAGGTCTCCTGTGGGCATGTGTACAGTGAACTGGTACATGTGTGGATCAATCGATGCTTGGTCAGATGAGTGTAAAACATTGTCACCAGTTCGGGACAATAAAATGCATCGGTCTCAGTGTTATCGTACACTAGCGAATACCAATTCCTTGCCCTATTCTCTCTAAAAATACATGCCCATATCCATTCACATCACATAAATCCGCCCAAAGTCTTTCTCAATAAATAGATGGTGCCATGATATGAATCAAGATAAAAAGCAATAAAAAGGAAAGATTTGAAATTCGAACCGCCCCCCGAATTCGTGGGGAAGAAATTTGATCTCTGCAGTGGGTACAGAAAACTAGGAAATGTAGCACCAGATCGGAGAAAACGCTGGAGATCGACTGGATCAGAAATTGGCGCTACTCAGGAATCGTCAGAAAAGTCGCGGAAGCTCGGCTATTGCCGTGGAGTTGCGGCAGAGTAAAGAAATCTGGGAAAGGAAAATTGCAGTGGCGGCGCTGGAGAAGGATTTTTGTAGATCTGAGATTATGTTTTCGTTTGAGGGAGGAATGTGTGGAAGAGGGGCTATTTATAGAAGGGAGAGAACTTTAGAATCCCACTTCTATCCCTATGTTAAAACCGAATTTACCCTAGGGATTTGGAAGTTTTGAAAATAACTTTGACCCTAGGGACTTGGAATATGAGGAAACCTAGGAATTTAGAAAGATTTTGAATTTGGAAAGTGTGGAAACTCCTTTAAGCATAAAATCCCTCCTCATTTTTTTATTTTTTATTTTTTAATTATTAATTTCTAAAAGAAGTGTAAAAGAAAGAAAATCTAAAAACTCTAAGTTAGTAAACCCTCCCCCACACTTATTTCATACATTGTCCTAAATGCATCATGTACATGTATGCATGAAACAAAATAGAGAGGAAGGATAAAAATTACCTTAAGGTGGTGGTTCCGGTGGTGGTCTGATTGGTCCACGAAACATGGCCCAATCATTATTACGTTGGGTTTGAGGAACCCACCAAAATATCATGAATATGACCCACTAAAAGATAAATCCATGGAAGATTTTTATTAAGTACATGTCCCCATCTAATTTCCATTTTCCATAATAAATTTCAGAGTCAAATTTGTCAACTACCTTGTCCCAGAATGGTGTATGAAATGACAGAACGGTTGACTTGGACTCAGGAAGGATAGGACGAATACTGACTCAGGAGGTGACCGAAGTCAAGTGAAGGTGTAGGAGTCGAAGTGAGTTCAGGAATTTTGGTCCAAGTCAAGAAATGAAGCTCAAGTCCACAATCATTTTCCAACAATGGGATGTGACCTACTATGGGTGATATCTCTTTACTTCCATATTAAGAAATTCTAGCTCATCACCATACCATTCTTCGAAACTTAAGTCAACATCTTCCGATAGAATTGTACAATCAGTTTCAGAAGTAAAGAGATAGTGAGATCTAGGTCACATTCCATATGTAGTTCAATACATGAGGAACTTGCCAATTTGTCATAGTATCTTCAGAAGTGTAGAATTAGTCAAGTAAAATATGATCCTCAAAGAATGGTGATTCAACTTCATTATGAATTGGTACAGGATCCAATGTCGACTCCGGGAAAGATTGAAATCAGGTAAGGTTACCGGAGTCATTATTGAATCAGGAAAAAAATTGAATCACTAAGTTGGGGTTCAAGATCACATTCCTCATGTAGTTCAATTCCACAAAAATGGGAACTTGCCAATTTATCAATGGGACTTTCAAAAGTATGTAATGGTCAAGTTCAGTATGATCATCAAAGGTTGGTGATTCAATTTCAAAATGGACTGGCACTGGATCCAATACTGACTCGGAAATGGAGTGAAATTAGATAAAGATACGGAGTCATTATTGAATCAGGAAAAAGAAGTGAATCACTAAGTTGGAGTTCCAGATCACGTCATGTTCAAGTCCAATTTCAGTAAAAGGAAAACTTGCCAAAATGTCAATGGGATCTGAAGTTTGGACAAGTTCAGGTGGGTGTGCTGAATTGAATCTTGATTTCCAAAACAACATGACTCATCTTCTTTAATAGAGTGGCTAGTGACATTAGAAATAGGATGAGAATGAAGAGTTTGGATCATCAACTCTATGTCACGATTTCTAGCATTTTGAGCATGAGTCATTTCTTCAAGCATCTTTCCATAATTGATGTCTTCATTGTTTTGATGGAAAGATGAAGTATTGTCTTGAAGTGATATTGAAATTGTGAGTCCATCAGATTTTGGGATTTCTGTTTGGACTCACGCATACTCATTTCCAAAATTGATGGTCTTTTATTTTGGACTGGTGGAACTGAGTATGTATCTTGAAAATGTGGTGGAATTGGAGAGGCTAATTTGGTCTTAAGTTGTTGCTCTGCCTCTAGTAGATTGGCTTCTATCCTCTTTTGGAACTCAGATTTTTCTTCAATGGGAGGTCCAGAAAAAGGAATATATGAAGCAGAATCGGAGAATGAATATTGTGGATATTGTGGACTAGGTGGATATTGTGGACAAGGAGGTTGATAATTAAACTCGGGGGACTGGAATCCCCAATTACTCGGTAAAGAGTTGAAATTATTATGGAAATTATAATTATTAGATGGAGGGTATGGGTCATATTGATTCGGATAAGGCCAACCCGGTGTATTTGGTTGGTGCATATTATAAACACCGGGTTGGAATTATCCGAATAGAATGGAGACTGTGTGAAATATGGATTATTATTAGGATGGAAAGAATTGTTGAATGCCATATCACACAAAAAATCACAAACAAAAAGAAACAAACAAATAAACAAACAAAAAGAAAAGAAAAATCAAAAACCAAGCCAAAAGAATGGTTGACCTAGACCTAGACGACTCCTAACTGATTAGATCGTCCACAGGAGGTTTAGTGTAGACGTAGACCACAAGTTAATCAGCCAGGGAAGGGCAAGGTTGGTGGGAGGTTTTCCGTCAGAGACGTTCCTTAATTAAGTAACCAGCAACCTTCGGGCTTTCGGCCCTCAATCCCTTTCCTAGACACTGATTTTGCAAGAGTCTATTTCCAACACTTTTCCCCCTTAGGATAATCTCCTAGATGAGTCCGAGATGTCCCTAGGGCCAACGTCTATTTTTTTATTAAATTAGGCTTGGGTTAGTGAGTGCTGGGATGGTGGTTTTTGGGCTAAGGAAAGGGTAATGAAATCCCCCACCTTATCTTATTTATGGGTTATGCCTTAAAAATGAATTGTGCAAGTGTACAAAAAATATAACTAGAATTCACTCAAAGCATGAAAATCAAGCAAGAGATGATTCCTAGTCTACATGCAATGCAAAACGTACCTTGCCTCCAGCACTCTTCAACAGTAAAAGTAAATGAATTGAAAGACACGTGCCTAGAAATGCAAATGTCTAAACAATTTTTAACGTTTCAACCAATTTTTTACTGTTGATTAAATTAGCAGGAGTATGGTGAAGAATACAAGAAATTAAGTACTGCAACAGAAGTATTTTGCAGAGCTGAAGATCCTGCAGAAAAATGATCAGTAGTGAGCTCCTCCTTGCCGCAGAACCGCGGCTTTTGCCGTGGGAACGCGGCAAGTCAGAGGGATCCTGGTCTCTGCTTTCAAGAGCAGAGGCCCAGGTCCGCTTATATGTCACTGTAATGCAAATTTTCCTGTTTTCTTCTCCTGTAACCTGCAATAGAGAAGAAGATTCGTTTAGTTCTTCACTTTAAAGAAAATCCGTTGCTCTCCCCGGCAACAGCGCCAAAAATTTGATTAAGACGGGAAAGGTGTTGTATTATGGAGTATAATTTGCACAGATATTAAATGAAAGAGATAAGGTTTAGAATCAACCTTTTTATCAATTACTCCACATATGTATTCAATATGTTCAATGTACCCTTTCCTATCTCCGCTATAGCATAGAGCTATACCGAGTCGATTCTCAGGGAGAGCTAGCGATAGAAGCGTTACGGTCCGTAGTGAAGATGTAAAACGAGAATTCTTCTTTGCTTTAAAAGAATAAAAGAATCATGACAAAAGAATGAAAGAATGGATGGATATGTTCATGATGGAAAATGTAAAAAGAAATCAAGATCAAGATTGGTTTGGACTAACAACTAAAAAGAAAGTAAACTTGAAGAAGCAAACCATGACTAGCTTACCTTACTTACCTTACCAACACTTACTAAACTCCGTGATAGTGAAGGCGTGCCTCATGTTGATTTCATCGGCGTAGGTTTGTCTTGCGTGTTGATCTAATTACTTTCTCATGTAGATGAAGGGTGGTTTAACCCATCGGAGAAGAGAGACCATCCAACTTGCAAGATGAACTAAAGCAATCACCCATGAGTTAGTGAAGATGGCAAGGCTAGTGGTTAGCTAGTACATGGTAGAAAATTAGCTACAAGCCATTAATGAAGAAAAGCAAAGCATGAAGTAAATTGCAAGAAAGTAAAGAAAGCAAGTAAAGAAAGCAATTAAACTAGAACCAAGCTCAAGTAGAGATGAAGAGAATGGATGAATCCTTGCATTGCTTCAAGTTGTCACTCCTTGATGTATAAGCTCTCTCTCTCTTACAACTCTCTCTTGCAATGGTTTCTAGGGAAGAAGAAGATCATAGAGAGCTACAAAAATCCTAGAAAAAACAAAATTACAAAGTTTTACACTAATCTCTCTCTCTTCTCTGTTCAGTCTTTTCTCGCAGGTCAGGTGCAGATATTTATAGGCTGAGAGAGAAGCTTCAAGAGCCCTTTCTGTTGGCGCAAAATCCGGATCTCAACGGCCTTGGATCTGCCGCGTTTTGGCGGCAAACTGTGGCAAAACAGATCTGTTGGGGAACCGAATTCTGTTGCAGCTTGGTTACAAGGTTGTTATCCACGTGGCCTTCTAGAATCTTCAATTGGCGTGCGGATCTCTCTGGATTCTGATTTCAAATCTTGGGCTTTATTTTAATCTTAGATTAATCCCTTTAATTATTGCTAATTAAAGTGATTATTGGGCTTTCTCTCATTTGAGTATGGACCTGCAAATATATAGAGAAGATGAGTAAAAATCATATATTTATTTGCAATATGCATGGGGATTATGTGGTAAAATATGCAATATTGTGTATCAATCACACAACAAGACTGTGATCAGTCAGGTGCAAGAGTTTCAACTTATCTTGCATGAGATAGAAGCCGAAGGTATGATTCTACCTGAAACCTTTCAGGTTGCTACTATCGTGGAGAAACTCCCACCTCCGTGGAGAGATTTCAAGAACTACCTGAAGCACAAGCGAAAGGAGCTGAAGTTGGAAGATCTCATTGTGAGGCTTCGAATTAAGGAGGACAACAGGAAGTCTGAGAAAAGAGCAGTAAGAACTCCTATGAAGCCAAGGCCATGTGATTGAATACTCAAGAGGAAAGCGTCTACTTTCAAAGGTTTAAAGCAGAAGAAGACTGCCCAAGGGTACAAAGGCAAGGTTTAAGAAGGCAAGAACATGCACTTCAAGGGAACCTGCTACATCTGCAACAAAGAAGGGCATAAGGCGAATGAATGTCGCAGCCGTCTTAAAAAGAATAAGAAGAACCATCCACAGGCAAACTTGACCGACCATGCGTCGCCAAGCCTTTCAGCTGTGGTGTCAGAAGTGAATCTGACAACCAACAATAAAGATTGGTGGGTAGACACTGGGGCTACTCGACACATCTGCTCTGAGAAATTATTATTCTCTGGATATCAAAAACTAGAGCAAGATGAGCAACTATTCATGGGAAACTCAGCCGTCTCTAAGGTTGAAGGAAAAGCCAAGGTCATCCTGAAGTGGACATCTGAAAAAGAGCTTACTCTGAATGATGTGCTACATGTTCCAGATATTCGCAAGAATCTGATCTCTGGATCAATACTTAGTAAGAAAGGATTTAGAATGATTTTTGAATCAGATAAATTTGTACTTCTAAGGGTGGGATGTATGTGGGAAAGGGTTATCTTGTTGATGGACTTTTTAAAGCCAATGTTGCAGTGGTAGATAAAAAGTCTATGTATTTGTACCCAAAACTTATAAATAAAGGAAAATCTTTTGTTTATTTGCTTGAGCCTCCTACTTTATAGCATGCTAGATTAGGGCATATAAATTACAAGTCATTAAAAACTTGTCTAATTTAGGATATATTCCTAAACTCAACTTGGAATAAATTCGCAAGTATGAGATTTGTGTTGAGGCCAAGTTAGCGAAAAATTCATTTCACTCAATTAATCGAAATACAGAACCTTTGGGGTTAATTCATATCGATCTGTGTGACTTGAAGTTTATGCCAATTAGAGGCGGGAAAAAGTATTTCATTACTTTTATTGATGACTGTACAAGATACTGTTATGTGTATCTTTTAAACAGTAAGGATGAGGCAATGAATATGTTTATAACATATAAAGCCGAAGTTGAGAATCAACTCAACAAGAAAATCAAGATTCTAAAATCTGATAGAGGTGGAGAATATAAATCAAATGATTTTAGTGAGTTATGTGCTAAATTTGGTATAATCCATCAAACAACAACATCATATACTCCTCAGCAAAATGGAATTGCTGAACGGAAGAATAGAACTTTGAAGGAGATGGTTAATTCCATGCTCGTAAGTTCTGGAGCTCCGCAGAACTTGTAGGGGGAAGCTCTGTTAACTGCAAATTATATTCTAAACAGAATACCCCAAGTAACTTGGTCTTATACCATTTGAATTATGGCATGGAAGGACACCTTCCTACAATTACCTTAAAATGTGGGGGTGCCTTGCAAAGGTGCTAGCACCATTACCTAAAAAGACTAAGTTGGGAGCAAGAACAATGGACTGCATATTCATAGGCTATGCCTTGAATAATAGTGCCTATAGATTTTTGGTTCATAAATCAGAGATACCAGATATTCATGTAAACATGATTATCGAATCTAGAGATGATGTGTTCTTTGAAGATATTTTTTCATATAAACGGGAAATAGATAAGACTTCTAGGAAAAGAACACATGAGATGGCGTTCAGGGAAGAAAGCCCCGAGGAACCAATTGTTAATGCGAAAATTGAACCAAGAAGAAGTCAGAGATCTAGAATCTCAAAATCTTTTGGTCCAAATTTCATAGCATACGCTATTGAAAGCGAGCCTCAAACATTTAAAGAGGTTATGTCTACCCCAGAAGCACAAATGTGAAAAAAAGCTATAAATAGCGAAATAGAATCCATACTATGTAATCATACTTAGGAATTGACAAACTTGCCTCCTGGCAGTAAACCAATTGAGTGTAAATGGATTTTCAAAAGAAAATTAAAACCCGATGGATCTATCAATAAGTACAAGGATAGATTAGTAGCCAAGGGTTATCACAAAAGGAAGGACTTGACTACTTCGATGCTTATTCACTAGTAACAAGAATAACTTCCATTCGGATGTTGTTGCAATTGCAGTATTGCATAACTTAGAAATCCATCAATGGATGTCGAGACTGCATTCTTAAATGGTAAATTAAGTGAAGAAATATATATGGAGCAACCTGAAGGATTTATAGTCAAGGGTCAAGAACACAAAGTGTGTAAATAGGTAAAATCCTCATACGGTCTAAAGCATGCTCCATAACATTGGCATGAGAAATTTAATAGTGTCACGATCAAAGATGGATTCACTATAAATGAATGCGATAAGTGTATTTACACTAAAACAGTTGAAAATGCATGTATCATTGTTTGTCTTTATGTAGACGATATGTTGATACTTGGGACTAATATTGAAATTATTAAGTCCACTAAAAGAATGTTATCCAACAGTTTTGACATGAAGGATCTGGGGGTTGCTGATGTAATTTTAGGAATTAAAATCACCAGAACACCAGATGGAATCAGTCTATCTCAGTCTCACTATGTGGAGAAGATGAAAGAAAGATTCAAGGATCATGGGATAAAAGAGAATACTAAGCCTTTTCTCCACACATCCACCTTCATAAGAATACAGGAACTGGAATACGCCAGTTGGAGTATTCTCAGATTATCAGAAGTCTAATGTATTTGATGAATTGCACTAGACCCGATATTGCTTACGCTGTAAGCAAGTTAGCAGATACACTAGTTACCCTAGTGATGCATATTGGACTACTCTGCTACGAGTATTGGGTTACGTATCACATACCAAGGAATATGCCTTGAGATATGGACAGTATCCACCTGTACTTGAAGGATACAGTGATGCTAATTGAATTTCAGATTCTGAGGAATCAAAATCAACTAGCGGATACGTATTTACTCTAGGAGGAGCAGCGGCATCTTAGAAATCTTTCAAAGAAACATGTATTGCCCGTTCCACTATGGAATCGGAATTCATAGCCTTACATAAGGCCGGAGAAGAAGCAGAATGGCTTCAACAATTTTTGAAAGATATACCATTATGGCAAAAGCCAGTGCCCGCTATATGCATACACTACGATAATCAAGCAGCTATATCTAGGGCACAAAATGTTATATACAACGGTAAGTCTAGACATTTCATCATAGAC
This sequence comes from Agave tequilana, assembly GCA_038442645.1. Classification (NCBI taxonomy): domain Eukaryota; kingdom Viridiplantae; phylum Streptophyta; class Magnoliopsida; order Asparagales; family Asparagaceae; genus Agave; species Agave tequilana. The sequence goes on from JAVJIF010011614.1 coordinate 13,067, forward strand.
ATAATACTGTTAAGCAGTTGCTTTCAAATGGAATTATCTCTATTGACTTTGTCTCGTCAAAAGATAATTTAGCGGATCCGCTTACTAAAGGTTTAAGTGGAGAGCATATAAACTGCGCATCAAGGGAAATAGGTCTAAAAGCCTAACCTTACCGAGTCAGCTTAATGGAAACCTCACTTAGCGACTGGAGATCCCACGGACTAAGTTTAAGAGGAAAACTAGTTATGATTGACTCAACAAGTAAGCACTTGGGAGCTTCACTCCAATCCATTCCTAAGGTGCACATATGTGCTTTCTATAAGTGGATTAAGGATAAGCTTAACGCTTTTAATGATGCCTATATCTTGTTACTAAACAAGTGGAGTAGAGTAGACTACTCTTAATAGGACGATCTCCTATGTGAGTATAGGGTTGGGTCGGCTCATTGATAATTTCTATGGTGGCTGTTATTCCCTAAAGATACTCTCTGAAACCAAGAATGTCCAGGGCCAAAATGGACACAACTGAGAACCAAAGTTGATTTGAAAAGTTACTGTGTGAAGCTTGTTGACTTGGCTTACACTAACAGCTAACAGTTCAACACCTAGTTCACTGATTAGCCAGTAAGTTCGATAAAGTTTTCGCTATGAAAGGTTTAAGACCTAGTTCACCTATCCTGATGCTGTTTCTTTTCTAAGATACCTTTCACAATAGAGTTAGTCTCTTTGTGTGTCAATTCCTTGAATCTCCATTCATTGTGGGGGATTGTTGGGAATATGAAGAATATATGTGAATCTTTGAATTGAATTACGGCGAGATCCGTTGATCGAATCAATTGGATGATGGTTGGAGAGTGTTCTCCTTCCATTGGGGATGAACGTGATATATTCACATGTTCAATTCTGACTTCAAATGAATGAGATATTCAAGTCTAAAGTTTGCCTAATTCAAAGCCAAAATGGGACTAAAGGTAGCTAAAAGCATTTAGACCCACATTGGCCATGGGATGGAAGTTTGAAGTGTTTATATAGAGAAAAATGGGAACAAAGGGTGTGCCCTTTGGGTACTTGGAGTTTTCGCGCGCAATTGGGAGGAAACCATGTCCGCACATGCGCGCGCGCGCCGCCGCTGGCGGTAGTGCCGGTGCTGGTGCCGGGCTCGGGACCGGGACCAGGTTCGGGTTCCCTACCCGGTCCGGTTCTTTTTGAACCGGGTCTCACGGGTATGAGTTACGCGGAGCATACCCGCTCCACCATCCGGATCCGAACTGCCCCGCGCAACGGTTGTCAGCCAACCACCGTGAGCGATTGGGCGGTTCCCGTTGAAACGAACCATTGCAACAGTTCAGACCGAACAGTTGCAACTGTTCGGTTCGGACCCTTTTACCCCTCCCAGAGCGCTATAAATAGCGATCCATTTTCCCAAATCAGAACACACCAACCAGCATCAGAACAATCTCTGCGTTCTGAAGTGACTTCTTCTTCTCTCTCTGTCTTGAAGTGACTTCCAAACAGGAAGTGCGAAATCTGCAACTCGATTTTCAAAGCAAGTGGGAATTCTGCAACTCAGATTCTGAAGCGACTTCTAAGAGATTCTGCAAAATTCGTTCTGAAAAAGGGCTCAGAAAATTCAACAGATTCTTTAATAGAATTGTTGTCTGAATCTAGGACTTCTGACGAAGAATATTCTTCTACCTTCCTCCTTCCTCTACAGTGGGTGCTCCTCCAAAGTAAAGACAAATATTCTCCCGAAATTTGTCTTAGTCCCACTGCTTCAATAATCCTGTGAAGATACTGGTTAACTCCGGTTCGACCGTACGATGATTTGGTAGTGCTATCCAAATATCGTGAAGGAATGTTGTATCCTACGAGACTAGCGTCCAGTAACCCTTTAGCACCGGTGCGGGGGACGTAATTGTCTTAAGGAGATTCGCTTTAAGCGTACCTCACTCCAAGTACTGTATAAGTGAATTAATTTCTTTATACAGGGGTTATACTGATATTCAGTATATTGAGACTGACTTATACCAGTCTAATTGGTGTTTAAAACAAGGAAGGTAATTGAAAGGTGGTTCTTTAATTAAGGAACGTTCTATTGTACGGAAAACCTCCCACCTGATATTAAGCGACCTAGCCAATTAGATCGGTGATATTTCAGTGATATTGATTAGTTGTCAGATTGATTCGACACCAACAAGATCATTGCATGCACCTTCTCCTCTTGATCTTTGAACTCCCCTCTAGTCATCGTCTCCGTGTTCTCCCAGCCAGCGGTTTCCAGAGGCCTTGCTGTTTCAACAAGGCACACATCTTCATGCGTTAGAGGCCGAAGTTGTTCTTCTGGTGAACTTCTCGATCTTGATGTTGTGTGAAGTCATGATCTCGATCGATCGAAAACCCTCGGCTCTGATACCAGTTTGTTAGGGTAAGTGTAGAAATCGAGATCAATAACAAACGCAAACATACAAAATTATCAAGGTTCAGAGTTGTGCTCCTGGTGCCTTGACAACGCTGACTTTGTACTAACCTTGAATTCCTTAAAGACACCATAAAGACACCACATGATAACCTCTACACCTTAAGCCCAAAACAAAATCATCATTCGAGTAACATGATGATAGTCCTATTTTCCATCCAAATAGCTACTTAAAGTAACACCACCTGCTAAGGCATGAAGCTGTAAATTGAACAGACTTAAACTCTGCCGCTCCAGCTTGTATTGCAGTCGTATTTCAGTATCTGTCTTTTAGAATTTTAGAAGAAGAGATTTTCATATTATTATTGATGTGTGTAATGTCTCAAATATATAGGCGTCACAATTACATAATAAAGAAATCTCTAATTTTAATACAATTACTTCTCATAATATGAGTAGAACTCTTAATAACATATAGAAACATGACTCCTAGTAGCATATAGAAACATGACTCCTAATATGGTAACTACAATATGATTCCTAATAGGTAAATATAATAATCAAACACTTCAACATTCCCCCTCAAGTTGGAGTATAGATGTCAATCATGTCCAGCTTGTTATAAATACTAGTAAAAAAATATCTTAAATAAAGTTTTCACATTACTGATTTGATGTTACACTATTGATTCTAACATGGAGTATTGATCAAGACAATACTGATTCCACATTTCTAAAGAATTGATGTTGATGTTGAAGTTATCAATCAAAACGTGAAGATCACATGACCCTTCAATATACTTAGGATTTTAGATTTTCTCAAACTCAGTAGAAATGGAGATTTTGAAAATCTTCAAACTCAGCCAGCAGAAAGAGAGGTTTTGAGAGACCCTCAAACTCACTGTAAGGAGAAGTTTTGAGAAATCCTCAACTCAGCCAGCATAAAAAGAGGTTTTGAGAGATCTTCAAATTGAGTAGTGATTTGAGCTCAAACCTGCACACAAAATACAGTATTTTAGATTTTAAGATTAAAGAGTGCAAGTTACTCAATTCTACCACAATATAGCAAGTGGCTATGTGGGTCGTGATCCACAAGGAGGGACTAGCGATGGAAGCTTTTTAGTAAGTCTTCTTTTAAGATACAAAGTTTGGTTAAAGTTCTGCTTTAGTTCTTTAAAAGAAAAGAGAAAAATTAGGTTAAAGTTAAGTGAGGAAGAAAGTGGTAGAATGAGAAGGTGGAGAAAAATAGAGAATGATTATTTACAAAGAAATTGAAAATGGAAAGAAGTGGGTGTTGTTGGTGTTCTAAACTAAAGAATAAAAGAAAAGAAAAGAAACTAAAAATTACTTACTTCTTTTGGCCAAATACCTACCTTGAATCTTTTGCAATGATGTTACCTTGAAGTGAGGCGATCAACGTATAGCCCATAAGAGTTGATTCCCGTTTCCTCCACATTATATCATCAAGACGTTGCAAGCATGAAGTGATACGGAATGAAACTCAAAATCCATCGTCATGAGCTATCGGTGGCACTCGCAAAGGCAAGGCTCTTTCGATGCTTTTAGACTCACTTGGAGAGCAATTGTACCAAAAGAAGAAAAGTAGAGAAGAAGAAGAAGAACACAAAAATAAATTACATATAAAAGGAAACTACAGATTCGATTTCATAACAATAAGAGAAAAGAAGGAAATCTTACACCGGTGTCACTCTCAGCACAAGCTTCGTTCTCGTTCTCCTATGAAACTCTGATCTCCTCTGATTTACATAAATTAAAACTAAAAATTATATGAAAAGAAAAACAAAAACCTACACTAAAGAATGGAAAAATGGACTAAATCCTATCTCTGCATGGTCGTCCCCTTTTGCTCTGCTGAAACTAGTATTTATAGGGCAAAACCAAAAGGGGGGAATCCTGGGAAGATTGGGGAAGCAAACGCTCCCCCAACTGATGTAACAAGGCCGCGAAAACGAGGCTTGGGCCGCGTTTTCACGGCCCTGGTGTGGCCAGGTGGCCACACCCAATTGGTGGAGATCCCCGTTTGATGATTTGCCCATATCTTCTGCTGGTTTTCTCATTTCAGCTTCAGGATTTGACAAAACAGCCTTTGATTGTTGGCTTCAACTGCTTGATTCAGGGAGGATTCTTCTCAACCGGTTTTCAACCTCTTGATATGCCAAGATTTAGCCCTGATTCCTTGATTTCGAATCTCTTCTGAATTAAATCAGAATTTGGTGGGCTTTTGGGCTTGTTTTTCTTTCTTTTCTTTTAGCAATTGGGCCTACATTAAACAAAGAAGAAGAAGACTTATTAATATGATTTATTAGCTAAAAAGTATGGTAAGGTGATAATGTATATGCAATATATGTGACTAATCACACCCCCACACTTATCTTTTGCTCGTCCTCGAGCGAAACAACTAAACTATACTAAGGATTATTAGACCACTTTCGTAGGTCACTCGATTGCACTGAGCATGTGCAACAAGCCGTTAAACCTCTAGGTTTCCCCTAGAGGACGAGTTTTATCTCGTGAGGGTTTTCAGTGGATTACACCCACAAAATTCATAAAGAGAAGAGAAACAAAGAGTTAGTATTTTCGAAAAGCATTTTGAAAGAGAAAAATATTTGAAATATAATTGTAAGATTTAAGTAATTTATAAGTTATAGGAAAACTGAATTTTCATTCCTAAACTTAGTCTCTATTCAAAAATTTGTTATCAATCAAAGTTAGGAGTCAAATTGTACTTCTCATATAGTCTATTACTTTACCCTAAGTCATATGCACCTTGTGATTGTGAAAATTTTGACTAAGGGTTCTTTAACTCTAACTCTTATGCGTCATTTATTTATATATATATATATATTTTTGTGATATTATTCCTTAGTTCTATTAGGCTTTCTAATCTACCCATGTAACGAGCCTTTAATCGATGACTCCCAAACCAAAGGGTCTTCGGGCACCGGGTGAGAAAACACCCCAAGGACTTAAGGACTCGAGCAAACAAGGCCACAAAACTAAGGTTTTTATTATTTGAACCCCTTTTAGGCGTGAATACTTATGCTTTATTAGGCACAAATACCCAGCTTAATCAGAGGATATATATATATATATATATATATATATATATATATATATATATATATATATATATATATATTAAACTTATCTAATCATCTTTCGCATAAATACTAAGGCTTGCTTAGGCCAAAGCACGTAGCTAAACAATAATTAGATTTGTTCATATTTTTTTTTCTTTTTCTTTTTATATAAGGCATAAGAATCTTGTTGGCCCAAAAGGTTACACTCTCCATTTGTTTAGAATTTTGATGATAACAAAACAAATAAGTGTTATTTGGTACTAATTAGTTTGTTTAGATAAGTTTCAGGTTAGTACCATATTTGGAGGCCATTGCTTAGCTATTGCAAGAATTTCTAGGTTCATGAAGTAAAGAAGGCTTTTTGCACATCAAGGAAGGAACATAGAAGAGAAGGCTCTAGCAAGGCATCGCATGGCTCAAGACTTCAAGATTGCTCAAGATAATTTATTAGATTTGCTTTTAGTTTAGAATTTTGTTAAAGAATAGTGAATAGGTTTGAAGCTCTATCACACACGTTTTTGCGCACATCTTGTTTCCTAACATAAATAGTTTGTATACAATCTTCAACCTACAAACTTATTTTGATATACATATGTTTCATGTATATAGGATTATGCTTCAAAATGTTTAAATATGTTTTTGTATTTGGAAGAAGTCTTGGACAAAACGTATTTTCTCTTCAAAATCCAAGTTTTAAAAAATACAGTTTTTGGTTTTTGGTAAAAATGATAAGAGACAAAAATAGTTCATATTGATTGATATTTGAGCTAAACTTTTTACCACATGTTTATATATCAATGCAAAATGATAAAACTATTTTTGGTGATTTTTAGGAGTGTTAAAAGATTTTTCAAAATATTTTTAAAACTATTTTTCTGTCCATTCCAGACTTCATCCAGTCGACTAGTCTTCTGACAAGTCGACTTGGCTAGAAGTCGGTCGACCGGGTCGGTCGACCGACATGCACAAATCTGTGCACGTTTGGCAATCTTTGGACGGTCGACCGTCCCGGTCGACCGATCTGAGAGCAGAGCTCTCTGTTTGTTTCGGTCGACCGGGCCGGTCGACCGTAGCCTGCAACGGCTATTTTTCTTTGAACTAGCGGTCGACTGGGCCGGTCGACCGTGCTAGCCGTTTGAACAGTAACGGCTAGTTTTCTGAGCTGGTTTATTTTTGTCCTTTTCTCACTTAATTATGTTTAAGTGACATGTTTTGGTTCTAATACTTTCTGATTAGCCTTAATATGTTTATCTCCTAACCCTAACCCTCTTCTATAAATAGGGGTGTTTAGGGAGAGGTTGGTTACTAGAAAAATTCTCAAAAATTTCCAAAAGTTTAAGGCATTCAAAAGATTTGGTTGTTTTTTGTGCTGAAATTCTCTCTCATTTTCTGAAGTGCTTTCAAGAATTCTCTGATTTCATTTTCTTTTCTCCTTACACACAAGAGCTTCATTCCTACTCATTATTTCTCTAAGGACCTTTGTAAGGGAAGAGAATTTTGCAAGAGAGAGTTTGTGGTCTTTTGACTACTCAGAGATTGCTTGTGCTTGAGATTGTGGAGTTGGGTACTCCGTGTATTTGTGACATCTTTGTGATAGTGGAAGTGGTTGGAATCCTTCTGGGGAGGCGGGGAAGTAGAGCTGGGTGCTCGAACCTCGATAATAAATCTCGGTGTTTGCATTTGGTTTACTTGCTCTTATTTCTTCTCTATTTTCATTGCTCTTATTACTTGCTCTCTACATTCATTGCTATATTCACTTGCTTTGTGAGATTGTTGCTTCATAATTTTTAAATTGTGCATTGATTAGCATTATCACCTATTCACCCCCCCTCTAGGTGATTTTCAATTGGTATCAGAGCTTGGACTCTAGGTTTTGGCTTAACATCCATAGAGAGATCCTTAAAATTTGCTAATCAACATTTGTATTCCATTTGTCATCACTAGTAAACATGGCCGATAACATCAAACCCATCCTAAATTTGATGGACTCAACTTCCTATTTGGAAGGTTATGATGACTATCTTTTTTGCAATCCTTAGGTAGCTTAGTGGCTAAATCATTGACCAAACCCTATGTTGCACCGACAGTGATGAGAGCACATGGACCGACTTCAACTTTAGAGAATATGAGGCTAACTTCAAGGCCCAAAATTCCCTCTTAACCGCCTTGAATGAGGATGACCTTACACGGGTAATTCATTGCCAATCCGCCTATGAGATTTGGCAGCACTTATTGGTCACACACGAAGGGACTTCACAAGTCAAGAGAGCTAATATAGATCTCTTGAGGTCCCAATATGAGTCTTTTAAAATGATTGATGATGAATCTATTGATTGTATGATTACTCGATTTACTAAATCACCAATGGTCTTTCTTCTTTAGGTGATGATATTTCCAATGATCAAAAGGTGCGGAAAGTGATTCGGGCTCTTCCTACATCATGGGAGATAAAGGCCACCACCTTGAAGGAATTAAACGACAAGGACGAGATGGACCTCGTTAGTCTCATTGGGAACTTAAAGACCCATGAGATGGAAAAGAAAGCAAGAGAAGAGGCCGCTCCACTAAAGAAGAAATCCTTAGCCTTCAAGTCTTCATCCACTCTTGAAGACGATGAAGAAGATGAAGAAGAAGATGAGGAGCTATCACTACTTGTTCGCAATGTGAAGAGAATGTACCGGAGGAACAAGCTTAACTTTCGAAGGAAATTTGAAGGCAAAGAGGAGAGGAGAATTATATGCTACAATTGCCGAAAGCCCGAACACATCATGGCGGATTGCCCGGAGTTCAAGAAGAAGATGACCTCCTCCTTCAAGCCAAAGAAATCAGAAGAAAAGAAAGCGTACAAGGCTACTTGGGATTCGGAAAGCGAGTCCGAGGAAGAGGCGGATGTAACGAATATGTGTTTCATGGCAAACACACCAAAGGTAACCCCTCAACCTCTTGATGATGAAGATGATGAATTAAGTAAGGAAGTTCTTGCTCATGCCTTTGTTGAACTTTCCGAAACTTATGATAATAAGAAGATTGAATGTTTAAAATTGCAAAAAGAAGTTGCTTTTCTCAAAATCAACTTGCTATGGTTTCTAAAGAAAAGGATGATATTTTTTCTAATCTTATTTCTATTCAAAATGAGTTTAATGCCTACAAGGTTTCTTGTAAAGGAAAATCTCCTATTGTTGATGAAAAAGATTTCCTCTCTAAAAACTAAAATGGTTGATTTTGAAAAAGTTTTGAAAGATTGTGCTTTTAACACTAAGAAACTTGAAGAAAAGTTTTCCAAAAAGCACACCTCTCATGCTAAAAATTCACATGCTCACACTACACATAACACTTCTCATGCTAAATCTTTTCATGCTCACAACTCTCATGCTCACAAATCACACACTCACTATGCTTTTAAATATGGTAGAGTATATAGATGCACATATTGTGGTAAGAATGGACATTTAGCTAAATTTTGCTATGACCAAGTTAATAGATCAAATAATCTTGTTTGGGTTAATGAAACTAACCCTTTAGGACCCAAGAAAATGTGGGTACCAAAATCAAGTCCTAAATTATTTGATGTAGGTACACATCAAGGCTCCAAGACGTAGGGAGCGGTGGTACCTTGATAGTGGTTGTTCAAGACATATGACGTGGGATATCAATAACTTTACAACCCTATCAAGGTACGAGGAAGGTGGCTCCGTCACCTTCGGGGATGACTCCAAAGGCACTATCATCGGTATAGGTAACATTCAAATTGGTGCATCTCCTATTATAGAAAATGTTATACTTGTTGATGGTTTGAAACATAATTTGCTTAGTATTAGTCAATTTTGTGATCGTTGACTTAAAGTTGTTTTTGATGATACTTCTTGCAAGATTTTTGATATGAAATCCAATGATTGTATTCTTACCGATTTTCGTGATGATAATGTTTATATTATTGACATGCTTAATGTGGAATGTTCTACTAAATGCTTAAATGCTTTTGATGAAAATTCTTGGCTTTGGCATAGAAGATTAGGACATGCATCTTTTGACCATCTTTCCAGAATTAATTCTAAGGATTTGGTGAAGGGTATACCTTGCTTGAAGTTTGAGAAAGACAGCATTTGTGGTGCGTGCCAACTTGGGAAACAAACCAAGTCTTCCTTCAAACCAATCAAGGATATCATGTCAACTAGGCCTTTAGAATTAATTCATATAGATCTTTTTGGACCTACTAAAACTAAGAGCTTAAATGGTAGTAGATTTGCATTTGTTTTAGTTGATGATTTTTCCCGTTTCACTTGGGTTTTCTTCTTGGAACACAAAGATCAAACTTTCTCTCATTTCAAAATTTTTCGAAAAAGGGTTGAAAAAGAAAAAAGTTTTCCGATTTTGAAATAAGGAGTGATAGAGGTGGTGAGTTTGTTAACCAACTTTTCATGACTTATTGTGATGAAAAGGGAATTAAGCATGAAATGTCTTGTCCTAGAACTCCACAACAAAATGGAGTTGTAGAAAGGAAAAATAGAACTCTTCAAGAGATGGCTAGGACAATGATAAGTGAGTATGACCTCCCTTATTATCTATGGCCGAGGCCGTAAACACCGCATGCTATATATCAAATCGTATTTATTTATGTAAAAATTCTTCCAAAACATCTTTTGAAATGTATCATTCTAGAAAACCTAATGTTTCATATTTCAAAGTTTTTGGATGCAAGTGTTTTGTTTTGAACACTAAAGATAACTTGGGTAAATTTGATGCTAAGGCTTATGAAGCAATCTTTGTTGGATATTCTACAACTAGTAAAGCTTATAGAGTATTCAATAGATCCTCACTTACCATCGAAGAATCCATGCATGTTAAATTTGAAGAATCTAATGTGTTTGTTGAGATGTTGTAGAGATTGAACCATTAGGTGAAGACATGGAGAGATTATCCTTGAAGGACTCACCCGCTCAAGATGATAAGCAAGAACCAATTGGTGATGTTCAAGAGGATAAGGAGGAAAGCTCTCAACAGCTTCCTAAAGCTTGGAGATATGCCACAAATCATCCCAAGGAGCTCATCTTAGGTGATGCATCTAAAGAGGTAACAACTCGCTCCAAACTCCATGACCTATGTGGTAATTTTGCTTTCATTTCTCATTTTGAACCCAAAAGCATCCTCGAAGCCGAGGCGGACTCATATTGGTTGCTAGCCATGCAAGAGGAACTCAATCAATTTGAGCGCAACCAAGTTTGGCACCTTGTTCCTAGGCCCCACGATAGACCAATAATTGGTACTAAGTGGATGTTTAGAAACAAGATGGATGAGTCCGGAAATGTGATTAGGAATAAGGCTAGGTTAGTGGCCCAAGGTTACACTCAAGTTGAGGGAATTGACTTTGAGGAGACCTTTGCACCCGTAGCACGGCTTGAAGCCATACGGATGACACTAGCTTTTGCATCTTTCAAAAATTTTAAACTTTTTCAAATGGATGTGAAAAGTGCATTTTTGAATGATTTTATAAATGAAGAAGTTTATGTTGCTCAACCTCCGGTTTTGTTGATCATGTTCATCCCGATTTTGTTTTTAAACTTGATAAAGCTTTGTATGGATTGAAACAAGCTCCAAGAGCTTGGTATGAAAGGCTTTCTAGTTTTCTCATTTCAAATGATTTTATTAAAGGCAAAGTAGATACAACACTATTCACTAAGCATGTTGATAATGATATTTTAATTGTGCAGATTTATGTTGATGACATAATTTTTGGTTCTACTAATGAGTTTTTATGCAAGGAATTTGAAAAGGTTATGCAATGTGAATTTGAAATGTCTTCAATGGGTGAGCTTAATTTCTTTCTTGGACTCCAAATCAAGCAATTGCAAGATGGGAACTTCATATGTCAAGCCAAATACGCAAAGAAACTCGTAAAGAAGTTTGGACTTGAAGACTCAAAGGTTTGCAACACTCCCATGGCAACTGATTGGGAAAGAGATGTGTAGAGTTTTTGCACAAGTATTCAGTTAAGGAGGAAAGGTTTAGAATTAACCTTGGTGCTCGTTTACTCCTCAAATGTATTTAAAGATCAATATACCCTTTCCAATCTCCGCTATAGCAATGGCTATACCGGGTCGATCCTCCGGGAGAGCTAGCGATGAAAGCGTTACGGTTCAAAGTGAAGCAAGAAGACGAAGAATCTTCTATGTAATTACACAAGTGCAAGAAGAAAAGAAGTGGTGGATTTGTGCATTATGGAAAAAGAAATCAAAAGGAACTTGAGTGAAGTGTGTTGTAGAGAAAGAGAAACTAGTAAAGAAAGTGTTGGAAAACTTTAGATGATAAGGTACATGGCTAGCTAACTTTACCTCATTGCTAACTTGCTAAACTCAATGGTGATGCTTGATTGCCTCGTATTGACTCATTGGCAATTGATATAACTTGCTTGTTTGTTCAAGTACTTTACCTTCTTGAAGATGAGTGTTCTCTTGTTCTAACTTGAAGCCTCATAATGAGTCATTGGCTCTCTTAGATAGATGTTCAATGATGAAATCTAGAAGTGACACTCAAGATGCTAAAAAGAAGATACAACGTTCATTCAAACATTCAAGACATAACAACAATTTAGCTTGAAGTAGAGAAGTTGTTCTTACAAGTAGCATATGTAGGTGAACCATCTTCATGTTCCATCAAAGGCTCTTGTTCTAGACAAGGCTCTAAATGAGGCACACATGAGTCATAGGGAGTATGAACAAGCAATTGCCAAGGGAAAGCAACTCTACTTCCTTGGTAAGTAATAGAGGTGATCACAATGCAAGTATAAAGATAAGCATCATCCAGGAGATCGAAGTTAGCTAGGTAAGTTCTTAGCTAGCCATACAATAAAGATTTAGCTAGCCATTACACTAGAAACAAAGCAACTATTCATGAAGTAAAGCAACAAAACTCAAGCAATAGAAATGAACTAGAATCAAAGCAAGAAATTAAAGCAAGGTAAAGTAAAACATACTAGAGTTTTGCAAAGAGAAGAATGGAGTCCTTTTGATTAATCCTTGGCTACAAGAATGTCACTTCCTTGATACAAGCTTTCAAACAGCACTCTCTCTCTCACTTTGTCAAAATCTCTAGGAGGAAGAAGATGAAGACTAAAAACCTAGGAAAACAAATGCAAGAGTTTCCCTATTTTCTTTTCTTCTCTCTGGCTCACGCACAGTCCTTGGTCCTCTATTTATAGCCATCCCTGAGAAAGATCTAGAGCCCTGGCCGTTGGCGCAAAATTCGGGATCTAACTGACTTTAAACTGCCGCAGATCCACAGAGAATCCTGGGTTTTGGCGGCAGAATCTGGGCCGTTGAGCCCAGATTTTCTGTTGTGATCAGTTTGTTAGGTGGTTATCCACGTGGCCTTCTGGAAGATCCAATGGGCGCGCGATCTCAACTGAATCCAAATTCAAATCTTGGGCTCTTTTGGGATTATGGATTTAATCACTTTAATTATTGCTAATTAAAGTGATTAATTGGTTTTTTCTCTTTTAAGTTGTGGACCTGTAAAAATAGAGAGAAAATGGGTAAGAAATCACATTTTATTTACAAAATGCATAGTATGGAAGTGGTAAAATATGTAAATATGTAGAACAATCAGCAACTACCACCAAGCTTGATAAGGATGACCAAGGTAAAAATGTTGATATTAAATTGTATAGAAGCATGATAGGTAGTCTTTTGTATTTGACGGCAAGTAGGTCGGATATCATGTTTAGTGTGTGTCTTTGTGCTAGATTTCAATCGTGTCCCAAAGAGTCCCATCTTATTGCGGTAAAACGCATTATTCGTTATATTAAGGGAACGATTGGAATGGGTCTATGGTATCCAAAAACCGGAGATTTCTCAATGACGAGTTATTCGGATGCCGACTATGCGGGTTGTAGAGTAGATAGAAAGAGTACTAGTGGGACATGTCAATTTCTTGGTAATTGTCTTGTTTCATGGTCCTCTAGGAAACAAAATTCTGTAGCTCTCTCAACCGCCGAGGCGGAGTATGTTGCCGCGGGGGCTTGTTGTGCACAAGTCCTTTGGATGAAACATACTCTCCTTGATTATGATTTACATTATAACCATATAAAAATATTTGTGATAATACTAGTACTATACATATGACAAAGAATGCAAATCAATATAGTAAGACCAAGCACATTGAGATTAAATATCACTTTCTTAGAGATCATTTTGAGAAAGAGATATAGATATTGATTATGTTTCTACGGATTTGCAACTTGCCGATATTTTTACTAAACCACTTGATTTTGCTAGATTTTCATTTATTTGTGGTGAACTTAATGTTTGTGTTATTGAATAAAAATGTTTTCATAACCCTTTTTGATGTTTGACAAAAAGGGGAGAATGAATTTATGTATAGAAATATGAGCTCATATGGTTTTGGTTCCATATGAGTTTATATATGTTTTGAGTTTTTGATGTGTTTTCATGAATTCTTGTAATTTGAGTTTAAGTGTTTTGCAAGTGTTTTTGGTTTTTGGTTTCATGATGTTTACTTGCAAATTACAAATTACATGGTTTTTATTTGGTTAATATAGCATAATTTGAGGGGGAGCTTTCTCCTCCCCTATACTTTTGTTTATAGCCTATTTGTTTTGTCATCATCAAAAAGGGGGAGATTGTTGGCCCAAAAGGTTACACTCTCCATTTGTTTAGAATTTTGATGATAACAAAACAAATAAGTGCTATTTGGTACTAATTAGTTTGTTTAGATAAGTTTCAGGTTAGTACCATATTTGGAGGACATTGCTTAGCTATTGCAAGAATTTCTAGGTTCATGAAGTAAAGAAGGCTTTTTGCACATCAAGGAAGGAACATAGAAGAGAAGGCTCTAGCAAGGCATCGCATGGCTCAAGACTTCAAGATTGCTCAAGGTAATTTATTAGATTTGCTTTTAGTTTAGAATTTTGTTAAAGAATAGTGAATAGGTTTGAAGCTCTATCACACACGTTTTTGCGCACATCTTATTTCCTAACATAAATAGTTTGTATACAATCTTCAACCTACAAACTTATTTTGATATACATATGTTTCATGTATATAGGATTATGCTTCAAAATGTTTAAATATCATGTTTTTGTATTTGGAAGAAGTCTTGGACAAAACGTATTTTCTATTCAAAATCCAAGTTTTAGAAAATACAGTTTTTGGTTTTTGGTAAAAATGATAAGAGACAAAATAGTTCATATTGATTGATATTTGAGCTAAACTTTTTACCACATGTTTATATATCAATGCAAAATGATAAAACTATTTTTGGTGATTTTTAGGAGTGTTAAAAGATTTTTCAAAATATTTTAAAACTATTTTTCTGTCCATTCTAGACTTCATCCAGTCGACTAGTCTTCTGACAAGTCGACTTGGCTAGAAGTCGGTCGACCGGGTCGGTCGACCGACGTGCACAAATCTGTGCACGTTTGGCAATCTTTGGATGGTCGACCGTCCCGGTCGACCGATCTGAGAGCAGAGCTATCTGTTTGTTTCGGTCGACCGGGCCGGTCGACCGTAGCCTGCAACGGCTATTTTTCTTTGAACTAGCGGTCGACTGGGCCGGTCGACCGTGCTAGCCGTTTGAACAGTAACGGTTAGTTTTCTGAGCTGGTTTATTTTTGTCCTTTTCTCACTTAATTATGTTTAAGTGACATGTTTTGGTTCTAATACTTTCTGATTAGCCTTAAATATGTTTTATCTCCTAACCCTAGCCCTCTTCTATAAATAGGGGTGTTTAGGGAGAGGTTGGTTACTAGAAAAATTCTCAAAAATTTTCAAAAGTTTAAGGCATTCAAAAGATTTGGTTTCTTGGTTTTTGTGCTGAAATTCTCTCTCATTTTCTGAAGTGCTTTCAAGAATTCTCTGATTTCATTTTCTTTTCTCCTTACACACAAGAGCTTCATTCCTACTCATTATTTCTCTAAGGACCTTTGTAAGGGAAGAGAATTTTGCAAGAGAGAGTTTGTGATCTTTTGACTACTCAGAGATTGCTTGTACTTGAGATTGTGGAGTTGGGTACTCCGGTGTATTTGTGACATCTTTGTGATAGTGGAAGTGGTTGGAATCCTTCTGGGGAAGGCGGGGAAGTAGAGCTGGGTGCTCGAACCTCGATAACAAATCTCGGTGTTTGCGTTTGGTTTACTTACTCTTATTTCTTGCTCTATTTTCATTGCTCTTATTACTTGCTCTCTACATTCATTGCTATATTCACTTGCTTTGTGAGATTGTTGCTTCATAATTTTTAAATTGTGCATTGATTAGCATTATCACCTATTCACCCCCCTCTAGGTGATTTTCAAATCTTTGTTTTTGAACCCTAAGTGTGTAAGTGTATAAAGTGTGTATATTTCATTAAGGTAAAGATCAAGACTAAATTACTTTGACAAATTATCTTCCTAACCCTAAAAATCAAACAAATAATCTTATTTTGACCAAATTTAAGAAATCCTAATTTTGATTTTCCTATTCCTTAAAATTGACTCAATTTCTTACAAAAATATGTCAAAATATTGTTTCTATTTTCAAAAAGTTTTTTAAAAGTAAGAAAAATGTTAATTTTTTTAAAGTTATGTTAGAACCCTCCCCCACACCTATCTCATGCATTGTCCTCAATGTATGAATTAATGCATAGATGCATGAAAAAGAAGAAAGGGAAGGAAAATGTTACCTTAAGGTGGTGGTTCCCGTGGTGGTCTGATTCGTCCACGAAATGCGGCCCAATCGACTTTTCGTGGAGTTCGGAGGAACCCCCCAGAAATTTCTCTAATATAACCCATTAAAATGATGTATCCATAAAGGATTTTTATTAAAATTTAACCCCATCTAATTTCCAAATTCCATAATTAATTTCGGAGTCAAATTTGTCAACCGCCTTGTCCTAGAATGGAGTGTGAAAGATAGAATGATTGACTTGGACTTAGGAAGTACGGGAACTAATGCCGACTCAGGAAAGTAACTTAAGTCAAGTAAAGGTTCAGGAGTCGAGATTGGTTCAAGAAGTGGGTCCAAATCAAGAAGTTGAAACTCAAGTCCACATTCATTTTCCAACAATAGAATGTGACTTAATATTGGTGATTCAAGTTCAAGAATGATAGGTGTGGGAATCAAAACTGACTCTAAAATATTACTCAAGTCGGGTAACAAAACAGGAGTCAATATTGATTCGGAATTTGAACTGGATCACAGATTTGAGAATCTAGGTCACATTTCTCATTGAGTTCAATGTCATAAAAATGAGAACTTGCCAATTTGTCAATAGGACTTTCAAAAGTATAAAATTGGTCAAGTTCAATATGATCATCAAAGATGGATGATTCAATTTCATGATGAATTGGCACAGGATCCAATGTTGACTCGGGAAAAAGATTGAAATCAGGTGAAGTTACCGGTGTCATAATTGAATCAGGAAGTAGAATTGAATCACTAAGTTGATGTTCAGGATCATATTCATTCTCAAGTTCTATTTCAGGAAAGGAATTACTTGCCAAACTGTCAATATCAAATTTTGATTTGAGCTCGAACCTGCACACAAAATACAGTATTTTAGATTTTAAGATTAAAGAGTGCAAGTTACTCAATTCTACCACAATAGCAAGTGGCTATACGGGTCGTGATCCACAAGGAGGGACTAGCGATGGAAGCTTTTTAGTAAGTCTTCTTTTAAGATACAAAGTTTGGTTAAAGTTCTGCTTTAGTTCTTTAAAAGAAAAAGAGAAAAATTAGGTTAAAGTTAAGTGAGGAAGAAAGTGGTAGAATGAGAAGGTGGAGAAAAATAGAGAATGATTATTTACAAAGAAATTAAAAATGGAAAGAAGTAGGTGTTGTTGGTGTTCTAAACTAACGAATAAAAGAAAGAAAAGAAACTAAAAATTACTTACTTCTTTTGGCCAAATACCTACCTTGAATCTTTTGCAATGATGTTACCTTGAAGTGAGGCGATCAACGTATAGGCCATAAGAGTTGATTCCCGTTTCCTCCACATTATATCATCAAGACGTTGCAAGCATGAAGTGATACGGAATGAAACTCAAAATCCATCGTCATAAGCTATTGGTGGCACTCGTAAAGGCAAGGCTCTTTCGATGCTTTTAGACTCACTTGGAGGGCAATTGTACCAAAAGAAGAAAAGTAGAGAAGAAGAAGAAGAACACAAAACAAAGTACATATAAAAGGAAATTACAGATTCTATTTCATAACAATAAGAGAAAAGAAGTAAATCTTACACCGGTATCACTCTCAGCACAAGCTTCGTTCTCGTTCTTCTATGAAACTCTGATCTCCTCTGATTTACATAAATTAAAACTAAAAATTACATGAAAAGAAAAACAAAAACCTTGCTAAAATGAAAGAACAATCAAAGAGTTTAAGAATTTACCGTGTAGCTTGTGGCTAACGGGTCGTGTTCACGAGGAGGAATGCGATGGAAGCTTTTCGGTGAATCGTTTAAAAAACAAAGAATTATGTTCGTTTTTTAATGGAAAGAGAATGGAAAGAAGGAGATGATTAAAAGAGAAATTGCAACTTTAGAAAAGGCTTTGGAGAGGGTGATTTAAAAAGCTTGAAAATTGTTTTGTTGATTATAATAAAGAAGAAAATCTGGGCTCACTATCTCACTACTCAATTGTTCATTCTTCTATTGAAATCCTAAGTGCCTCAAATTGATCATAGGCAAAACATAAAGTTAATTTTTAGAAAGTTTGAAGTAAAACACATAAGATGGTTAGAAGAGTTCACTCTTTTCTTTGAAAAATCGTTTAGAATCGAATATTAAATCATCAAGCGCGAAGAAGCAAGAATGAAGTAAAAACAGTTCAAGAAACGTTCATGAAAGAAGTGAGAGTTCAACAATCCAAACCCATTCTCATGTGCCTTCAAGAACACTTTCAAAAAGAAGGCTTTAAGTAAGGCTTGCAAATGATTCATTGGGTCTTTTTCTTTAAAACAAGAAGAGAAGAAAACAAGAGAGAGTTACAATAGTGAGCCCAGAAAATCGTTTTAATTACTCATGGAAAACAAAAAAGAAAGCAAATAAATAATGCAAGCCATACCGTAATACGAGTGCAAGAAAAAGCAGCTTGATTCTTGTATTGATGTCACTTCAACCTTCAAGTACAAGCACTCAATTTCTCTCTCTCACAAGTATTGATACTGGACTACAAATTAAAAAACAAGAATACAACTTTTGTGCTAGCTAACAAAAGCCTAAATCCTTAGAAAATAAACACAAATTCTAATCCTAGTCTTCGCTCCTTTTTCCTCTGTTGAAACTGGCATTTATAGGGAAAAAATAGAGGGGGGAGATCCCGGGAAGATTGGGGGAGCAAACGCTCCCCCAACTGACTCCACTTGGCCGCAGAAATGCGGCTAGGGCCGCGTTTCTACGGCCCTTGTGTGGCCAAGTAGCCACACCCAATTGGTAGAGAACACTGGTTTGATGATTTGCCCGTATCTTCTGCTGGTTTTCTTATTTCTGCTCCAAAATTTGACAAAACAGCCTTTGATTGTGTGGCTTCAACTGCTTGATTCAGGGAGGATTCTTCTCAACCTCTTGATATGCCAAGATTTTGCCCTGATTCCTTCATTTCGAATTTATTCTGAATTAAATTAAAATTTGGTGGGCTTTTAGGCTTGTTTCTCTTTTCTTTCTTTTAACACTTGGGCCTACATTTAACAAAGAAAAAGACTTATTAATAGGATTTATTAGCTAAAAAGTATGATAAGGTGACAATGTAAATGCAATATATGTGACTAATCACACCCCCACACTTATCTTTTGCTCGCCCTCGAGCAAAACATCAGACTAATTCTAATCAATTATTAGACCACTTTCGCAGGTCACTCGATTGCACTGAGCATGTGCAACAAGCCGTTAAACCTCTAGGTTACCCCTAGAGGACGAGTTTTGTCTCGTGAGGGTTTTCAGTGGATTGCACTCACAAAATCCAAAAGAAAGAGAAAAAAGTTAGTATTTTCGAAAAGCATTTTTAAAGGAGAACATATTTGAAGTATATTTGTGAGAGTTTAAGTAATCTATAAGTTACAGGAATATCAAATTTTTCATTCTGAAACTCAGTCTTTATTCAAAACATGTCATCAATTAAAGTAAGGAGTCAAATTATACTTCTCATCTAGTCTATTAATTTACCCTGAGTCGTATGCACCATCGTGACTGTGAAGTTGACTAAGGGTTCTTTAACATTAACTCCTATGCCTTATATTTATTTTTGGTGGAATTTATTCCTCAATTTCATTAGGCTTTCTAATCTGCCCATGTAACGAGCCTTCAGTCGGTGACACCCAAACCGGACAGTTTTAGGGCACTAGGTGAGAAAACACCCTAAGGACTTAAACACTCGAGCAGATAAGGCCACGAAACTAAGGTTTTTACTTATAAGATATACCCTTTTTAGGCGTGAATACTTATGCTTCATGAGGCATAAATGCCCAGCTTAATCAGTGGATTTATATACATTTTTTTTAAAACTTATCTAATTATCTTTTGCATAAATACTAAGGCTTACTTAGGCCAAAGCACCTAGCTAATCAATAATTAGATTCGTTTATATTTTTTCTTTTTCATAATATTTTTTTTATAAGGCATAAGAGTCTCTGTTTTTAAATCCTAAGTGTGTAAGTGTATTTAATGTGCATATTTATTCAAGGTAAATATCAAGATTAAATTACTTTTACAAATTTTTTTCTAACCCTAAACATCAAACAAGTTATCTGACTTTGACCAAGTATAAGAAATCCTAATTATGATTTTCCTATTCCTTCAAATTGACTTAATTTCTTACAAAAAATATATCAAAATATTGTTCTAACCTTTCAAAAAGTTTTTTTTTATATCAGTCATATTAGAACCCTCCCCCACACTTATCTCATGCATTGTCCCCAATGTATGAAAGAAATGTATATATGCATGAAATAGAATAGGAAAGAAGAAAGTTACCGATACACTGGGTCAAAAAGACCCATAGCCGTTTCATGTACCGGCACCGATTCCAAGAAAGATTTAAGGCGTTGACCATTTACCTTAAAGTCATTTCCATTCTTGGTGTCACTGATCTCAACTGCACCGTGCGGAAACATGGTTTTTACAACGAATGGCCCAGTCCATCTTGATTTCAATTTTCCTGGAAAACGATGAAGCCTAGAATTATAGAGTAAGACTTTTTGTCCAGGGACAAAGATTTTTCTTATGATGTGCTTATCATGGAAAATCTTGACTCTATCTTTAGTGATCCTAGCATTTTCACAGGCCTCATTTCTCAATTCCTCTAATTCGGAAATTTGTAATTTCCGAAGGTCACCGGCTTTAGTCAAGTCGAAATTCAACTTTTTGATTGCCCATAAGGCTCGGTGCTCTAACTCAACGGGCAAGTGACAAGATTTGTCATAGACTAACCTATAAGGAGACATTCCTAGAATCGTCTTGAAAGCGGTCCTGTAGGCTTATAGAGCATCTACAAGTTTGATGGACCAATCTTTCCGGTTTTGGTTCACAGTTTTCTTCAAGATAAGCTTGACTTGTCTATTGGAAATCTCAACTTGCCCACTGGTTTGAGGATGATAAGGTGTGGACAACTTGTGAGTTATGGCATACTTTCGCATAAGAGCTTCAAAAGATCTATTGCAAAAGTGAGTGCCATTATCACTGATGATAGCACGAGGGGTTCCGAAGCGTGAAAAAATGTTCTCTTTCAAAAACTTTATGACAACTTTGTTATCATTAGTTTTAAAAGGAATGGCTTCTACCCACTTGGACACATAATCCACAGTAACCAAAATGTATTAGTTCCCAAATGAATTAGAAAATGGACCCATAAAGTCGATGCCCCAAACATCAAAGAGTTTTATTTCTAGAATTGGGTTGAGGGGCATCATATTTAGTTTTGAAATCCTTCCTACCATTTGGCATCTAGGGCACGTCTTGCAAAATTCATAAGCATCCTTGAACAAAGTGGGCCAATAAAACTCGCTTAGTAGTACTTTTTCAGCAGTCTTGCGGAGACCAAAGTGTCCACCGCATGCAAGTTCGTGACAAAAAGATAGAACACTCTTAACCTCCTCTTCGGGAATGCATCTCCTAATAATTTGGTCAGAACAGTACTTGAAAAGATACGGTTCCTCCTAAAAGAAATACCGGACTTGGGATAAGAACCAGTATACATCGTTTTTGGACCAATGAGACGGAGTTTGGTTTGTGACTAAGTAATTCACTATATCCGCAAACCAAGGTTCCCTAGAGATAGCTGAGAGATATTCATCAGGAAAATCCTCATTTATGGGTAACTCGTTGCATGGAGAATTAGGGATCCGTGAGAGATGGTCAGCAACGACATTTTCTACGCCTTTCTTAACTCGAATCTCAAGATCGAATTCTTGAAGAAGGAGGATCCAACGAATGAGTCGGGGTTTGGCATCCTTCTTCATCATGAGGTACCTAAGCGCAGAATGATCGGTGAAGATGGTGGTTTTGGACCCTAGTAGGTAGGGGCGAAACTTCTCTAAGGCAAACACTACTGGCAAGAATTCCTTCTCAGTCGTAGTGTAGTTCAATTGAGTATCGTTGAGAGTCCTACTAGAGTAGTAAATCACATGCTGCTTGTTATCAATGTGTTGTCTTAAGACAGCGCCTATGGCAAAATCGGAAGCATCACACATGATCTCGAACGGCTTAGACCAATCCAGTGCAGATATGATTGGTGTAGAAATAAGCTCTCTCTTAAGCTTCTCCAAGAATTCATGCATTCAGTATCGAAAGTGAAGGACACATTCTTAGCTAACAGATTAGTCAAGGGTCTAGCAATTTTGCTAAAATCCTTGATAAATCTTCGGTAGAAACCAGCGTGTCCTAAGAAGGATCTAATGTCCTTAACGCATTTGGGCATGGGAAGCTTAGCAATAACCTCGATTTTGGCTCTATCCACTTCAATTCTTTTCTTGGAGATTTCATGACCCAAGACAATTTCATGTTTTACCAAGAAGTGGCATTTCTCCCAGTTCAATGTCAAATTTTTCTCAGCACAACGTTGGAGGACAAGTTCTAAATGGTGGGGACATTGAGTGAATGAATCTCCGTAGATGGAGAAATCATCCATAAAGATCTCTAAGAATCATTCTACCATATCAGAGAAAAGACTCAACATGCAACGTTGAAACGTTGTTGGGGCATTGCATAAGCCGAAAGGCATTCGACGATAAGCAAATGTCCCAAATGGACATGTGAATGTAGTCTTTTCTTGGTCCTCAGGAGCAATAAGGATCTGATTATACCCCTAGTAACCGTCCAAGAAACAGTAATACTCGTGACCTGCCAAACATTCAAGCATTTAATCAATGAAGGGAAGTAGTGTTGGCCCAAAGGCCTTCCACTCTAGTGTTGATGATGATTAACTCATGTTGTTATGTGTACTAATAATCTTGTGATTTTAGTTTCAGATTATTAATCAAGATGTTAGTAGGTGATTAGCTTCAACAAAGATGGTTTGGAAGCTTTCACATAGTGATTCAAGAGCCCGAGCGACAAGATCTTATATAGCACTCATTGGAGTCAAGCTCGGTGGATCACGAAGTTTTGGTTCGAGTCGGCTTGGAGACGGTGCTCTACAAGAAGACATCGGTACCTAGTTTAGTTTTGTGTTTAGATTCATTTGTAAAGATTAGAATAGTATGATATGCTCAAGTTCACAACACACACACATTTCATGTTTCCGTTTTGGTTTTCAGTTTGATTGGTTTAACCGATCTTGGTTTCATGAATAGTTAGATCAAAACAAGTTTAAATGGTTTTATGTATAGTAGATTCATTCTATATACATGCATGCTTAACTTCCTAGACAAACTTAGTTTTGACTTACTTATTCATGTGTTTTATGTTTTGGTATTTTTAACAAAACAAATTTTGGAATTAAAGTCAAAAATATGGATATGTATATGTTTCTTGTATATTGGATTTCCATCTATATGCAACATGCTTCAATGTGTTTAAGTATCATGTTTTTGTATTTAAATGAGTTTTGGAAAAATCGGATTTTCTTTTGAAAAATCCAAGTTTGAAATATACAAGTTTTGGTTTTTGATAAATTTTGTAAGACAAAAAAATAGTTCAAAATGTTTGATTTTTGTGTTGTAATTTTTATCACATGTTTATATATCAATGTAAAATAAGAAAACTATTTTTGAGGATTTTTAGAGATTTTATGGGAATTTTTAAGACTTTAAAAATCCAGTTTTCTGTCCCAGATTTTGGCTGCCAGGCTCTGGCGGTCGACCGCAACGGTCAACCAGGCCAGGAGCCGGTCGACCGTAGCGGTCGACCGGACGTGCACAAGATTGTGCACGTAGCCGTGTCAGTCGGCCGGTCGACTGACCGGTCGACCGACTGTGAGCAACCCACTCTCGGGTTGCTCCCGGTCGACTGAGCGGTCGACTGGATAGAGAGTGTTGCTCTCTGTTTCTGGGGCCAGTCGACCGAGCGGTTGACCGGTAGCTGCCAACGGTCAAAAATCGACCGTTGCCCGGTCGACCGGTAGTTCATTTTTGGCAGATTTTGCTGCCAACGGCTATATTTTTCTAGGGGCTATAATACCCCATTAATGGTCTGTTTTCTCTAAGAATTTTTTGGACAAAATTCTGAGCTTTCTCTAGTGAGTAAACAAGTTTTAAAAAGAGTTTCTTTATGCTAAAAAGATCAATCTTATTGTTTTAAAGTGTTTTTATACTTCAAAGAAAATAGTCTTTTGGGAATTGGTTTTGGTTCATTCAATCTATATCTTTATGAAGATTTCTCAAGTGATTATTCTTTGTTTTAAACACTTTATTTTCCACACTTGAGCTTCATTCTATCCTATCTATAGGGTCTTTGTGTTTGTGGGAAAAAGAGATTGTTTGTGGTCTTTTGATCACCAAGTTGTAAACCCTATCTTAGCTTGGCTTTGTGCCTTTCCCTCATTGTGTTGAGGAGGTTGTGCTATTGGGTTGTATCCCTCAAGGTGTGAGGTGATCCTTGTGTAAGCTTTGTGCTGATCCCTCAAGTTGTGAGGTGATTGTTTGTTGGCTTGGTGTTGTGCCTCAAGGAGGAGGTTGTGTTTGTAAGGAGAGGAGTTGGGTACTCCTTGTGATTGTATTGCCCCAAATCCTCGGTGGAGGTTCCCTTTGTGGGAGTTCTTTGTGGACAAGCTAGTGGACTAGAAATCCTTCATGGTGGTGAAGGCGGGGATGTAGAGCTGGGTGCTCGAACCTCAAAACATATCTTGTTGTTTGCGCTTGATCCCTTGACTCTCTCTCTCTTTACTTTGTGCCTTGCATCATTTCATATTGATCATTCATATTTATATGCTTGGCTAGCTTGTGTGTGCATCGTTTGTTGGTTGCATTAATTGTTGTATTGCAATTAGTTTTTAAATTCCGCATTAAGTTTACTAGATTAGCATTATCACCTATTCACTCCCCCTCTAGGTGATTTCAATTGGTATCAGAGCCTACGCTCCTGATATTTAGGTTTAACCGCCTAGGAGTGAGATCTTGGTTTTCTAATCTTCATTTGCATTTTTTTTTCATTTGCACACATTTAGTTTGCACTCATGGATAGCCCTCCTATGTTTGATTTTTCTAGACATGATTTTTGGAAGGCCAAGATGAGTAGTCATTTGAAAGCCTTAGGATCTAAAGTTTACCAAGTCATTACCAAGGAATCCTACCCCAATGATAGCAAGCATAATAAGGCCAATGCACTTGCACTTAAAACACTTAGAGCATCTCTTAATGAAGATCTTTTACATGGTTTGCTCATTATGATTCAGCTTTTGCAGTTTAAAGCATATTGACTTCTCCCTAGCTACCAAGGATTATTAACAAGTTGAGAAGATTTAGGAGAGACAAGTCCGACGAGCATTGCCTCATGGTCCAAGAGAAAGACTCCCTTGAGGTACAATCGGATTCTCATCTAGATGATAGCTTTAGCTCATATTGCTATGGATGTTTAGAAGTTCAAAACTTAAATGTTGAACTTGCTTCAAAGCTTGAAATTTTTTGCAAAAACATGACCTTTTGAAAAAGAAGCATTTTGATTTAAAGAAGAAATGAAGGATTTGTGTTCTAGTTTTGAAGTGATTTTGTAAGAGAACGAAGAGATTACTAGTGAACGTGACTCACTTAAATCTCAACTTGACCTTGTCCCAAAGGAAAATGAATTTTTGAAAAGCAAAAATGATTGTGATGATGTTGTGAAAAACAATGAGGTTTTATCTTCTAAATTAGATTTTGTTTTAAAAGATAACCTTTCATTGAAAAATGAAATTGATTTCATTACAAAAGAATTGGATTTTGTTTTAAAGAAAAATGAATCTTTAAAAATTGAATTGTCTTTACATGTTTGCCATGCTAGTGTAGCTTCACCTAGCACATCTTTTGCATGCTCCACTTTATCTTCTAGTATTGAAAATGACATAAATATTTTGAAGAAAAGTGTAGATTGTTTGGGCTCCACTTTGAGCCAATGTACTTTAAATCATACACACTTGGAAACCTTGGTTCGTAAGAAACAAGTTCCATCTTTGCATGCACACCATACACGGCATACACATGCTCATCACGATCACAATCTTCACACTATGTATTCTCATGTGTACACGTGTACACATTGTGGACGTAAGGGCCACGTTGCTAGATTTTGCTATGATCGTATACATGTTGAAAATTTAGCAAATAATTTTGTTTGGGTTAGAAAAGATACTAACCCTTATGGACCCAAAAGAAAATGGGTACCAAAGACCACCCCTATGATATTTGATGTAGGTGTGGGCTCTCGCTTCATGTGAGAGTGGCGGTACCTTGAAGTGGATGCGTTTCGTGCTTAAAGAAAACAATTTGGATGCATCACTTTCAAGGGGAGTTTGGTGGGAGGACCACCTTGGTTTGGAGAGCTAGAGAGGTGCCTTCATCAGTTTGGGTATCAATCTCTAACTTTCGTTTATATTTGCATGCTTATTATGACTTTTCATTTGTAGCATGTCATGTTTTAAAGCTCATTATGATTATGTCATGTGATTTAGATTAGTGATATACATGTTTAGTTAATTGAGACACACATGTTTAAAATGGACTTATCTTTGTGTTCTCACTTTATTTTAAACTAATATGTATGCCCTAGATCTAATGCATATGCGTATACATAATGACTATATGTACGTTTATGATTTTTGTTTTTGATACTTCATGTTTTGATTAGTATGTTAAATGCCATGATTCTTAGATCATTGACATGCATGTATAGCTTTTGAGATCACCCATGTTTATATGGACTCATATGTTGTGTTCTCACCATTGTTCAGCTATTATGTATATCATAGGTCTAATAGCATGTGGATTTACATAATGATCGTTTTATGTTTGTAATGATGATTTATGTCCCGTTTTATGCTACATGATTTGATTACTTGTTTAGATGTTAGTTTTTCATTAAAACTAGGAGATATATACTTGTACATATTGTGGGCCACAAATAAATCTTTATATATGTTTGTGCTTGAATACTTATTTGTACCCATTAGATGTGCTAGTATAGTCTAGTTTTGATGATTCATGCATTCTAACTTGTATTCCCCATTTTGGATATATTTTATGATCTTGTGTTTTCACTTCATGTATACGTCTATTTTGTCAAACTTTAAGATATACATGTATGCCCCTTGAGTCATTTGCTTTTCATGCAAATCTTTATATATAGACTCAATTGTGTTTAGGGATATGTATGTATACTTTTTGTGTTGACAAAACATACATATGCCTTGAAGTATAATTTGTTTTATTAAAAAGTTTAGATTTTCATGTTTCATGTTTAAAGGAATTTAAATTGAGCTTAATTGAATATTTTCATGATGATATGTGTCACATAACACTTGTTCACTCACTTTATTAGGTTTCTCATGATTTTGTTTTCATGAGTATGATAAGGGCTTTATGGATTTTGAGTGTTTAGTGATCATGTGAATTACATGTGTTTCATGAAAAACAATTTTGTCTTGTTCCTTACTTGAAGGATTTCGTACTAGTTAACAAATTTTTCCATAACTAGTTCGTGTTCTTCGCTTTGGTAGAGTTTTTCAAACAAACTATATTTTTAAACCTATTTTTTTGAAAACCCTACCTTCGAGACCACGCTCATGTATGCTTTATAGTGAAAATCTTTTTAAACTTGAACATGATTAGGTGGTAGGTATATGAGATATACATTTGATATTATTGTTGTTTTAATTGGTATCATTGGATTCTTTCAATTGGTATCAATATTGACATTTTTGTATACTCATACATTTTTTTTATGTATGCTTGCACTTCAAAGAGTATCAATTTCAATTGGTATCTAATTTTTCATACATATATATGTTTTTATTTGTGCTTATTATATTCATATATCTTAGAGCACAAATTTTGATCATGATAAAGCTTGTTTTATAATGACTATCTTGTTTCAATTGACTAGTTTTCAATTGGTATCCATATACAAGCTTATTCATTGTTTCATTTGGTATTTCATAAAGGGGGAGAAAACTTGTATTTCATCTTTCAATTGGTATTTGATTTCCACTCCCATACTTTATGATTGAAAATTTCAATTTAGTATCATATGTTCAAAATGAAAAATATATTTACAATTGGTATCAAAATTTATGTTTAGAAATTCAAAATTTTTTATGTTTAAATTTCAATTGGTATCAAGATTGTTTTCTTACAATTGGTATGTTATTTGTTTACTTATCAACTGATATCAAAATTTTTGTTTTCATTTGATATATGTTTTCATATAAACATGTTTAACTTGAAACAAATCTCAATTAAAAATTTTTTTTACAATGCCTCGTTTACCTTTATTTCAATTGGTATCATTTGATATAGGCATTCCTTAAAATGTTTTTATACTCATTTTTTATTGGTATCATGTTTTATGTCACCCCTTTATTGCTTCTTTGTTTTGAACAAAAAAAGGGGGAGAAGAATTTGAGTTTACTTTTACCCCTTTGTTGATGATTGACAAAAAGGGGGAGAAGAATTTGAGTTTGTAGTTTATATGCATGTTTGTGTATGCATGTTTTATGTTTTTATTAAAGTGAAATTGGTATCAAAAGCATTATTTAAAGAACATGTTTATTTTTGGTATCAAGAGCTTCATTAGTTTTGTTTTGCAAATTGGTACCAAGAGCTTGTTTTGAAAATGTACTTGTTTTATTTAATTGGTATCAAAAGCATGTTTAAGTTAGAAATTTATGTGTTTTATGCATGTTGGTGCATACATGTTTATTAATATTCATTGCATACTTATTTATTTATCTTGATGCATGAGTTATGGGGGAGCTTCTTTGAAACTTAACTTTAATCCATGCATATATAACTCCATGAGTTTTGTCATCATCAAAAAGGGGGAGATTGTTGGCCCAAAGGCCTTCCACTCTAGTTTTGATGATGATTAACTCATGTAGTTATGTGTACTAATAATCTTGTGATTTTAGTTTCAGATTATTAATCAAGATGTTAGTAGGTGATTAGCTTCAACAAAGATGGTTTGGAAGCTTTCACATAGTGATTCAAGAGCCCGAGCGACAAGATCATATATAGCACTCATTGGAATCAAGCTCGGTGGATCACGAAGTTTTGGTTCGAGTCGGCTTGGAGACGGCGCTCTACAAGAAGACATCGGTAGCTAGTTTAGTTTTGTGTTTAGATTCATTTGTAAATATTAGAATAGTATGATATGCTCAAGTTCACAACACACACGTTTCATGTTTCCGTTTTGGTTTTCAGTTTGATTGGTTTAATCGATCTTGGTTTCATGAATAGTTAGATCAAAACAAGTTTAAATGGTTTTATGTATAGTAGATTCATTCTATATACATGCATGCTTAACTTCCTAGACAAACTTAGTTTTGACTTACTTATTCATGTGTTTTATGTTTTGGTATTTTTAACAAAACATATTTTGGAATTAAAGTCAAAAACATGGATATGTATATGTTTCTTGTATATTGGATTTCCGTCCATATGCAACATGCTTCAATGTGTTTAAGTATCATGTTTTTGTATTTAAATGAGTTTTGAAAAAATTGGATTTTCTTTTGAAAAATCAAAGTTTGAAATATACAAGTTTTGGTTTTTGATAAATTTTGTAAGACACAAAAATAGTTCAAAATGTTTGATTTTTGTGTTATAATTTTTATCACATGTTTATATATCAATGTAAAATAAGAAAACTATTTTTGTGGATTTTTAGAGATTTTATGGGAATTTTTAAGACTTTAAAAATCCAGTTTTCTGTCCCAGATTTTGGCTGCCAGGCTCTGGCGGTCGACCGCAACGGTCGACCTGGCCAGGAGCCGGTCGACCGTAGCGGTCGACCGGACGTGCACAAGATTGTGCACGTAGCCGTGTCAGTCGGCCGGTCGACCGACTGTGAGCAACCCACTCTCGGGTTGCTCCCGGTCGACCGAGCGGTCGACCGGACAGAGAGTGTTGCTCTCTGTTTCTGGGGCCGGTCGACCGAGCGGTCGACCGGTAGCTGCCAACGGTCAAAAATCGACCGTTGGCCGGTCGACCGGTAGTTCATTTTTGGCAGATTTTGCTGCCAATGACTATATTTTTCTAGGGGCTATAAATACCCCATTAATGGCCTGTTTTCTCTAAGAATTTTTTGGACGAAATTTCTAAGCTTTCTCTAGTGATTAAACAAGTTTTAAAAAGAGTTTCTTTCTGCTAAAAAGATCAATCTTATTGTTTTAAAGTGTTTTTATACTTCAAAGAAAAATAGTCTTTTAGGAATTGGTTTTGGTTCATTCAATCTATATCTTTGTGAAGATTTCCCAAGTGATTATTCTTTGTTTTAAACACTTTGTTTTTCATACTTGAGCTTCATTCTATCCTATCTATAGGTTCTTTGTGTTTCAGGGAAAAAGAGATTGTTTGTGGTCTTTTGATCACCAAGTTGTAAACCCTATCTTAGCTTGGCTTTGTGCCTTTCCCTCATTGTGTTGAGAAGGTTGTGCTACTGGGTTGTATTCTTCAAGGTGTGAGGTGATCCTTGTGTAAGCTTTGTGCTAATCCCTCAAGTTGTGAGGTGATTGTTTGTTGGCTTGGTGTTGTGCCTCAAGGAGGAGGTTGTGTTTGTAAGGAGAGGAGTTGGGTACTCCTTGTGATTGTATTGCCCCAAATCCTCGGTGGAGGTTCCCTTTGTGGGAGTTCTTTGTAGACAAGCTAGTGGACTAGAAATCCTTCACGGTGGTGAAGGCGGGGATGTAGAGCTGGGTGCTCGAACATCGAAACATATCTTGTTATTTGCGCTTGATCCCTTGACTCTCTCTCTCTCTCTCTCTTTACTTTGTGCCTTGCATCATTCCATATTGATCATTCATATTTATATGCTTGGCTAGCTTATGTGTGCATCGTTTGTTGGTTGCATTAATTGTTGTAATTGCAATTAGTTTTTAAATTCCGCATTAAGTTCACTAGATTAGCATTATCACCTATTCACCCCCCTCTAGGTGATTTCAAGTAGAAAATGGTCCTTACGAGTTGCAGCATTCAGCTTCCTATAGTTGATGCAAACTCGGATCTTCGTGGGAAGTCGAGTTTGGACCAACTCTTTGTTCTCGTTTTCCACTACGGTGAAATCGGACTTCGTTGGAACCGCGTGGACAGGACTGACCCATTGGCTATCAGAAATGGGATAAATTATCCCATTGTCTAAGAGTTTTATGATTTCAGCATGAACAGCCTCTTGCATTATAGGGTTTAACCTACGCTACGGGTCTCTTTTAGGGATGGCATTTTCATTGAGATAAATGCGATGTTGAACGATAGTCGGACTTAATCCCTTTATATCGGTCATAGTCCACCCAATGGCTTCCTTATGTTTTCTTAGAATAGCTTTAAGATCTTCTTCTTTCCCGTCATTTAAATGGGAGGCAATGATGACAGGAAAGGTCTCTTGTTCGCCTAGATAGGCGTACTTGAGATGCGCAGGTAAGGCTTTTAATTCTAAGGAAGAGGAAGGCTCACTGGAAGGACTAGTCAAATCTGTTGGCTCCATTATTGGTGAAATAGGGTTTGAGGCCCAATTCATAGCAGAATCTACAACCTGATCAAGATTAAAGTCGTCAGACTCTAACCTAAGTCACACTCTGTTTCTAATTCCAATTCTTCTCTATGTTCACTTGTCAAGTTCTCAATTAGGTTGACTTCAAATGTTTGGTTCTCGATATCGCGGGGTTATTTTCCTAGATTGAAGACATTGACTTCTCTAGTCATGTCCCCAAAGGTTAACCTCATAGACCCATTCCTACAATTGATGATGGCTTTAGTAGTAGCAAGGAATGGTCGCCCTAGGATAACAGGAGTTTGAGCCCTATGATTGGAGTTGGACACAGGTTGTGTCTCCAGAACTATGAAATCGACAGGGTAAATGAACTCTCCTACCCGGATCAAGACATCATTAATCTCCCCTTTTGGAACTTTTACAGAACGGTCAGCTAGTTGGATGGTGACTTGAGTTGGACTAAGATCGCCCAACCCGAGTTGTTGATAAACTGAGAATGGAAGCAAGTTGATACTAGCCCCCAAGTCAAGAAGTGCACGACTAATCTCCGCTTGTCCTATTGTGCAGGCAATGGTGGGACTACCTGGATCCTTGTACTTGACAGGGATCGGACCCGATAGTAGCTCACTAATGTTAGTGGCTAAGTAGACCTTTTTTGGTACATTAGTCTTTCTCTTCTTGGTGCACATGTCCTTAAGAAACTTAGCATAGGAAGGGACTTGTTGGATGGCATCAAGAAGTGGCACATTTATCTTCACTTGATTAAATATCTCAATTATCTTGTCCATGTGTGGATTTTGCTTGTTATTTTTCAGCCTATTAGGAAATGGTACTATAGGCTGGTGCACCTGACTGGCTGACTTATCTTTTTCAGATTCGTCAAAATTGGAAGGATTTGGATTAGATGAGGTGGATGCTTGATTGTGATTGTGCTGAATGGGATGGGTTGGTGTTGACACTTGATTATCAACTCTCTTTCCTGACCTCAATGTATGAACTGCATTACATTGATTTAATGAATTATCCTCAGCCAAATGAGCTTGTTGAGAATTTCTCAGATTGATTATTGGCTGACTAGGCAGGGTACCTTTCTGTCTCTTATTCTGTGGAGTGGCTAGTTGACTCAATTGAACCTCTAACCTCTGGATAGTTTCCATGAGAGAATCTTAGTTTTTCATATATCTTTCTATGTTTCTTTCAAAGTCAGTCATTCTCCTTTCTAGTTGAGGATTTTGGAAGGAGGATTGTGGAGCTTGGTTGGGAAAGTTCTGTTGATAATTTGAAAAGTAAGGTGGATGGTTGGGAGAATTATTATGGAAGTTGGAAAAGTTCGGTTGATGATTGGACGAATTATTGGCATGATGGAAGTGGCTAGCATGATTTGATCGTGAATGGTCATTGTTGTTTTGGCTCCATGAGAAATTAAGGTGATTTTCCCAGCCAGGATTATACGTTGGTGCGTAAGAATTATTGTTCGGCCTTGAAAAGACCGCATTCATCGGTTCATGGTAGGGTTGCTGAGCCTGAAACACAAGGCATTCCTCGAACACATGATTCATTGCTTGACAGTAAGTGCAGCCGGGAGTTGGAAATTGGTTTGGGCTGACTTGATTGACTGGACTTGGTTCCTTCATTTCTAGAGCTTCCAATCTTCTAGCTAGGTTAGCTAACTTAGCCTCATTAGCGATAGATAATTCTATAGAATGGAGACCTCCTTTTGAAGAGATGGAGTTAGGATTCCTAGATGTCTCACTAGTGGGTTCCCATTGGATGGTCTTCTCAGCTAGATTTTCATACAAATCCCATCCTTCATTTTCATCCTTCTGCAAGAAACCCCCTTGGTACATACTTTCTAAGAGGGTTTTGGTGGAATAGTCTAAACCGTCATAAAGAATTTAGCATTATCGCCATTTCTCTATTCCATGATGTGGACATTGGACAAGGAGGTCTTTAAAGCGTTCAAAGTACCTCCAGAACGGTTCACTGGGTTCTTGCTTGAATTGCATGATCGTCTTCCTAATGAGAGTGGTTTTATGAATTGGATAGAATTTCTTTAAGAAGACCTTGATGAAACCATCCCAAGATGTGATAGAACCGGCCGCTAAGCTGTAGAGCCACTTCTTTGCTAGGTTCTTAAGTGCGAAAGGGATAAATCTCAACCTAATAGCATCGTCTATAAGGTGTGGGATTTTCATCATTAGACATACTTCCTCAAATTCTCTTATGAAGAAGTAGGCATCTTCGGACTCTAAGCCATGAATTTGGGGAGTGTGTTGATGAATTGAGGCTTGAGCTCAAAATTGTATTCACCAACCGATGAAAGCAGAATGCAAAATGGAAATGAGGTTCTAACGGGGTAGAACCTATCCTGCAACGATGTTGATTGAGCCATTACCGGATCTGGTCTTGGCTATCCTGCAACGATGTTGATTGAGCCATTACCGGATCTGGTCTTGGTTCCCCGGCAACGGCGCCAAATTTTGATTTAAGCTCGAACCTGCACACAAAATATAGTATTTTAGATTTTAAGATTAAAGAGTGCAAGTTACTTTATTCTACCACAATAGCAAGTGGTTATGCGGGTCGTGATCCACAAGGAGGGACTAGCGATGGAAGCTTTTAGTAAGTCTTCTTTTAAGATACAAAGTTTGGTTAAAGTTCTGCTTTAGTTCTTTAAAAAAAAAAGAGAAAAATTAGGTTAAATTTAAGTGAGGAAGAAAGTGGTAGAATGAGAAGGTACAGAAAAATAGAGAATGATTATTTACAAAGAAATTGAAAATGGAAAGAAGTGGGTGTTGTTGGTTTTCTAAACTAAAGAATAAAAGAAAAGAAAAGAAACTAAAAATTACTTACTTCTTTTGGCTAAATACCTACCTTGAATCTTTTGCAATGATGTTATCTTGAAGTGAGGCGATCAACGTATAGCCCAAAAAAGTTGATTCCCGTTTCCTCCACATTATATCATCAAGACGTTGCAAGCATGAAGTGATACAGAATGAAACTCAAAATCCATCGTCATAAGCTAT
Source organism: Agave tequilana (assembly GCA_038442645.1). Taxonomy (NCBI): domain Eukaryota; kingdom Viridiplantae; phylum Streptophyta; class Magnoliopsida; order Asparagales; family Asparagaceae; genus Agave; species Agave tequilana. Next base: position 47,681 of record JAVJIF010011614.1, read on the forward strand.
CGGTGGCACTCGCAAAGGCAAGGCTCTTTCGATGCTTTTAGACTCACTTGGAGAGCAATTGTACCAAAAGAAGTAAAGTAGAGAAGAAGAAGAAGAACACAAAAATAAAGTACATATAAAGGAAACTACAAATTTGATTGCATAACAATAAGAGAAAAGAAGGAAATCTTACACCGGTGTCACTCTCAGCACAAGCTTCGTTCTCATTCTCCTATGAAACTCTGATCTCCTCTGATTTACATAAATTAAAACTAAAAATTACATGAAAAGAAAAACAAAAACCTACACTAAAGAATGGAAAAATGGACTAAATCCTATCTCTGCATGGTCGTTCCCTTTTGCTCTACTGAAACTAGTATTTATAGGGCAAAACCAAAGGGGGGAATCCCGGAAGATTGGGGAAGCAAACGCTCCCCGAACTGACGTAATAAGGCAATGAAAACGCGACTTGGGCCGTGTTTTTGCGGCCCTGGTGTGGCCAGGTGGCCACACCCAATTGGTGGAGATCCCCGGTTTGATGATTTGCCCATATCTTCTGCTGGTTTTCTCATTTCAGCTTCAGGATTTGACGAAACAGCCTTTGATTGTTGGCTTCAACCGCTTGATTCAAGGAGAATTCTTCTCAACCGGTTTTCAACCTCTTGATATGCCAAGATTTAGCCCTGATTCCTTGATTTTGAATTTCTTCTGCATTAAATCAGAATTTGGTGGGCCTTTGGGCTTGTTTCTCTTTCTTTTCTTTTAGCAATTGGGCCTACATTAAACAAAGAAGAAGAAGACTTATTAATATGATTTATTAGCTAAAAATTATGGTAAGGTGACAATGTATGTGCAATATATGTGACTAATCAAGTAGCAGAAGATGAGACCGATCAGAAGGCAGAAGCTGCCGGTATTTGGCGAGTTTGGAGAAGGAAGTTGCTGATCAGAGAAGAAAGCTATAATTAAATTGGGAGGAGCATCATTAATCTCGAGAAGGAAGAGAGACAGGATGCAGAAAAGTGGCCCGGTGCTAGGCATGCGCTATATGAGCACGACCCACCGCCGTTCCATGAACAACTTGATGACGACACTCAGCACAGAAAAATTTTAATGGAGAAAATAATTTTAGAGGCATGGCTTTGATACCATATTAAATCAATTGAAGAAGAAATTTAAATTGTATATTATACTTGATCAGGGCAATGGCCGAATATATAGACATCACAATTACATGATAATGGAACATCTAATCTTGATACAATTACTTCTCATAATATGAATAGGACTCCTAATAACATATAAAAATATTATTATAGAAATATGACTCCTACTAGCATATAGAAACATGACTCCTACTAGCATATAGAAACATGACTCTTAATGTGGAAACTACAATATGACTCTTAATAGGTAACTACAATAATCAAAGATTTTAACACTTTCAAACCTAGGGCCACAAAGATCCTCTTTGCATCACTGATGGCACCGCTCAATACCCTCTTTGTGATGCCTCCCCAACCATTACCTGCATGCTGATATTTGGGACTAACAGTTATAAACCCTGCCATATATACCCAATCTTAAATCAACCATGTTGTCACTGTAATCTTCCACCAATCTTAGGTTATGATCTCCTTGTCTATCAATGTATTCTCCTTTAAGACTAATTATCTTCACATAAAGGTCATGGTCTCACCAACACACCGATCATGACCTTTCTACCATTATTAGGATCTGCAGCATTATGAATGACATCCAAATCCACTAGTCTGTTGTTAATGATCTCATATCAATGCCAAATCCACCATTTCCATGGTAATCTCAGGTACAGACAGATTCGCCGATGCCCGTGATGATTTTAGTGTCATAACCAGCCACAGTTGCAACTTTAAACTTTCGTCATATTTTTAATGTAATTACCATAGCACAATGTATCAACAGCACAACTTTCATCTTCTCTCCTTTGATGACATCTTAACCTTATTTTGTCTTTGTTCTTATTTATGTTATGAACACCTTGCCACTTGAGAATGAACCTACCTCTACTTGGCCAACTATACATCTTTTCGTCTATCTTGTAGACTCAACTCCATCCATAGCACACTCGAACCCAAGTTTCTAATACCATCTTGTTACAATTGCAACGAGGCTTTGGTGAATCATGGGAACCATGATCCCTGAACCTATCATCAAACATCGAGCACATACAAAATAATACCAATATGGAAGAAAACACAAGGCACAATTGCATTTGTAGTTCAACTAAACCCGACCTATATACATGAGAAGAGCATGGAGAACATCAATAAAATAACACGGAGTACATGAAATTGTGAATATTCGTATTTAGATATATGTGGTGGACAAAAATTCCACCACAAGCAATTGGATGCCTCCGATCGAACCTATCAGAGCACAAAAAAGACATCTTTCAGATTAGGAGCACGGTGTGGTGCCGGTTTAAGATCATCGGACATAAGAATTAGTAGGTGGTAGTGATGAACGACCAAGTAGAGAGAAATTGTCGGTGTATTATGGTGGTGGACTGGTAGAGAGAAACTACAAGCGTGGTGTGGTATGTGCTCTGAGAATTAGGGAAGCGACCTCCCTCTCTTTGGAGAAGGAGGCGTATTTGTACCTGATAGAGATGGTGTAGTGGATGTGGATAGATGGAATTTTCAACCATTCAGTTTGAGTCTGCTGATCATTATAACTGCCTGGATTGAGTCTTGGTAGTTTGGATTGACATACTGGATGATGATCATCCATTGTTATCTCCAACAGCTTGATAAGTTGTAAGGTCGTTAGAGAGTCCTGGACAAGTAGTGAGATAAGGGTTCTTAACCGCCTTCATGATCTATGGGATTCATCTCAATTTGCTGCTAGATGAAGGGAGTTGCTGTCACATGGTGGGACTCTTGGATTGGAGTTGGAGTGCCTTTGGGAGACAGTATGGCCTCAGAGCTGTGGATGAAGGATGTCTTCGGATAAGAGGTGTCGGAGACTTTGAAATGGGTTCCCGAGAGTGTTGGCCCAAAGGCCCATCACTCTAGTTTTGATGATGATCAACTCATGTAGTTATTGTACTAATGATCTTGTGTTTAATTAGTGACAGATGTGTTATCAAGATCTTAGTAGGTGTGGAGCTTCAACAAAGGATTTAAAGTCAAGTTTTGGAGCTAGCACCGGTTGATTCACGAGCCTATGCATCAAGACCACATCAAGAGTTGAGCTCGTTGGATCGTGTTTAGACCAAGTCTAGAAGATGAGAAGGCTTCAAGTGAAGACTTCAAAAAGATGAAGACTTGTGTCTAGGTTTGTTTTTTAGTAAGATTTTGTTTTAGTTAAAATGTAAAGGATAGAGTAGTTGGTGGATTGCTCAAGTACTTATATACACACACTCTTGATAGTTTTGTTTTATAAAAGATTTTCAATTCTAGAAAATACATGTTTGGATTTTGGTTTTCAAGTTTACATATCTTTTATCCAAAACCAAGTTTAGTGCATAATGTCAAAAACATAGATATTTCACCATGTTTGTGTAGTGGATCATATCCATACACACTATGCTTTAAAAGTTGTTTAAATATCTTGTTTTTGTATTTGGTGAAGTTTTGGAAAACAAGTTTTAGAAAAATCAAGTTTGGAAAAATACCATTTTGTTTTAAGCCAATTTTTCCAACTTACAAAAATAGTCCAAATCAATTTATAACATGCCTTGATTTTGTGCAAGCATGATTGTTTATCAAAGTATATTGGTAAAACTATTTTTGTAGATTTTCTGTGAATTAATGGGATTTTTATGTGAGCCAAAAGACTTAGTTTTTAGATCCCTGTTTTTCTGTACTGGCTTATGCCGGTCGACCGACCCGGTCGACCGACGTGCACGGACGTGCACAGCCAGTTCTGGCAGGAGGGCCGGCCGACCGACCCGGTCGACCGTCCAGAGAGCTCTGCTCTCTGGAAAGGCCCCAGGCGGCCGACCGGACAGAGACTTGCTCTCTGTATCCTTGCCTCGGTCGGCCGGCCGGTCGACCGATGGCACAACAGTATGAAATATGACCGTTGGCCGGTCGACTGGGCGATCGACCGACAGGCCTGACAGACCCCAACGGCTAGTTTTTCTAGCCCTATAAATTTGGGGGATTGGGCATTGTTTTTCTCCAAGATTTTCAAGTGGGTTTTCACCAGTTTTCCTTGAACCATTTAAAGGTTTTTCTCCACTTGTTTTAGAGCAAATATTTTCAATCAAAAGGGGAGTTTTATCAAGAGTGTTTCAAAGTGATTCTTTGAGTTTTTCACCACCATTCTCATCCTTGTTTTTCTCACAATCACTTGAGCCATCCATTGCTTTATCTATCCATAGGATTGTGTTGTGAGAGTGTTTATTGGTGATCAAAGTGTTTAGATCACCAAGAGTTCTTTCTTGTTTCTTGAGGAGGCGGACGTGTGTGTCCGCGGTGTTTCGAGTTCGGGTGCGAACTTGTTGTTTGAGGTGCGGCCTCGGCGAGCCGGTGGGCTTGCGGTGTGTACGGGACTAGAGAGTCCGAGGGTTTGTAGGTGTTGCGGCACCGAGGAGTGATCCATTGGGATCAAGCATAGTGGAAATCCTTCGTGTGTCGAACGCGGGGATGTAGAGCAAGTGTGTTCGAACCTCGAAACAGATCCCTTGTGTTTGCAATTGCTCACTCTCTCTCTCTCTCTTTGTCTCTTGTCTATATCTTGCATGCTTATCTTGTCTTATCTTTACATGCTTGATATATTGTGTGCTTAATTGTTATACTTGCTTGGGTTTGTTTGCTAACACTTGTATTTAACCAAGAGAGCCAACGCGGCACCTCAACCCTTATCTAGGGGAATCTAGAGGGGTTAGTCCAGAGCCCTTCACGGGGAATTCGGCTACACACTTGTGTTATACGTGGTGTTTAGTTTAAATAGTTTGTTTAGGTCATAATAGTTTTAATTCCGCATTATTTGGCATTAAGTGACCATTAGATTAGCCATCACCTATTCACCCCCCCTCTAGGTGAACTTACAGAGTGTCGGTTCATGTTCTTGTCATTAGACACTTGTCGTGATCCTGATGTGATTTAAGTTTTAACCATTACAGATTTCCCCTCTATTTCTGCATTTGTCAGAGTTCGCAGAAGAGAAGTGAGAGCAGAGTCTGTTGGAGTGCTTATTTTGTCTCTATCTTCGGTACTTACAGTTAGGAGATCGTTTGGTGTATCTCTTTACATCACTGTGAATATTTGAAATTAATGTGAGGTAACGCTTCTGGCTGCCAGCTGTCATCTAGTCCTGTAAGGTGTCGATTCGAATCCTGGTGTTATTATAAGCGCCGATTTGATTCTCAGCGCCATAATGTCTTAGTAGCGACGATTAGCTTTCCATCTTTTGACTGGGTGATGTTCTCGGGTTGTGAGATGACTTTTCAGGTTTCCAAGGCTCGCATTGATGGCGATGAACTCACTCATCCGTCTATAAAATAGATGAGTCTATGGGAAAAAGGATCATCTTCAAGTTCTCTAAGCTTCTTTAACCCCTACCAAAGGCCCTGACTTCGTCGCAGCTTCTTCCTTGGACGGTCTGACATGCTTTCTTCCTCCCTCTTCATCGTATGGAGGAAAGAAAAAGAGAGGGGATAAGAGCAGATGATGAGCAGGCTCTTGATCTCCGGGAGTTTGGTCGGTGTGTCACATTAGAGCCGTGAAAGACCTATTGCGGCGCATTAGTTCTCGTGACAGGGTGCCACCATTGAGGGCGACAGATCAGATTCTTGCTTCAACTTGATCGAGTGATTTGGTTCCCAGTTCGCTCAATCTTGGGCGAGCAAGCTTCAACCTTGAGGCTCAGAGCCGTTTCCTAATGGCGTGCATGAGGAAGAAGGAAAAAGAGCTCAATGACTGGGTGCGCTGATGAATCACTCCTCTTCCCGAACTTCAGAGCTTTCCCTCAGAACACATTGGAGATGTGATACCATCACCTTCTTGTGTCCCTTACAGGCTTCGGTCTAGTCAGACGCCGCTGTCTCGCTCTCAGAGGGCTTCCTGGGAGTCCATCTCATCCTTCTTGCAAATGCGAGGGAGATGGCAAGGTGAAAACTCTCGGTCATCTCCTCACCGATGCCTGAGTCATTGGAAGGGGCGTACATGAAGAGATATGACCTTCTCCAGTAGATGATCCTCTATAGATGTATTCTTGGAGTTCAGAGGTGAGGCAGGACCGATGAAGGTAGAAGGATCGGAGCGTCTGGATTTGGATCTTCTGTATTTATTTTTTAAAAATGTAAACACGGAGATGTAAAAGAACATTTTGTATTATACTTATTAGATGTAACACAATAAATGTAATGAAAGTTTTATCGGAATGAAAATGGTTATGTTTGGTCTTGCCTGGTTTGTTTTTACCGTAGGCTTTTGAAATCGATATGATTAGGCCTCTTAGGAGCGCTGACCTCTATCTCCAATATATTTGGTTGAGTACGGAGTATCTTGGTGAGCTTCTTTGTCGTCTCCTAGTAGGGGTAATCCCATCAGCGTTACTTAGAAACTTTGGACTCCGAGTGGGGGAGATCCCAGCAGCGGAGTGCGTTCGCATTCGTCCCTGAGTAGGGGTGAAACCCATTAGCGGAGTGGCGATTTGGTAGGACTCAGAGTAGGGGTGAGACCCATCTGCAGAGTGGGTCCACAATCTTCTCCGAGTGGGGTAAGACCCATAAGCAGAGCGACGGACTCTGGACTTCGAGTGAGGGTGAGACCCATTAACAAAGTAGGTCCACAGTCATCTTCGAGTGGGGATTAGAACCTCAGTGGAGCGATAGACTCTGGACTTCGAGTGGGTGTGAGACCCATCAGCGGAGTGGGTTAACAGTCATCTCCGAGTAGGGATGAGACATTAACGGAGCGACGAATTTTGTAGAACTCTGAGTGGGGGTGAGACTCATCAGTAGAGTGGGTCTACAGTCATTTTCGAGTGGGGATAAGACCCATCAGTGGAACGACAGACTCTGGACTCTGAGTAGGGGTGAGACCCATCAATGGAGTGGGTTCATAGTCGTCTCCGAGTGATGGTGAGATCGATCAGCGACGCGACGAACTCTGCAGGACTCTAAGTGGGGAGAGACTTGTCAGTAGAGTGGGTCTGTAGTCATTTCTGAGTAGGGTGAGACCTATCAGCGGAGCGCGAACTTTGCAAGACTCTGAGTGGGGGTGAGGCTCATCAACAGAGTAGGTCCGCTGTTATTTTCGAGGAGTGTGGGGTCCCTTACTGTCATGGTAAGAATGGGAGCACAGCTCCCCACATACCATCGATCGCGAATGTCTTGCAGAAGACAATGGCTCCTCCTCATCTCAGAGGGCAGCCATCAGTGCCCGAATGATGCCACTATACGAAGGCCAAATCCTCCAGATGCTCGCCAACATGGAGGAGAAAATGAAGGAGCAATAAGCTCAGTCAGATTGTAATCGAAATCAAGTGGCTCTTGACCGCGATAATGCCGCCGAGAGTAGGAGGTGTTTAAATAACACAACGACCAACTCTAGGCGCAGGTTGCTACCCTTCAAAGAACCCAGGTCTAAATGCAGCCAGAGGACGAACCTGAGACCAGAGTCGGCAAGCCCACCACGAACCTAAGGCGGTTCAGATTGACTTCTCTCCTGCACGAAGACCGCTCTGACAACGATGCTGATTCACCTCAGTTACAAACAGGAGTTCAGCATAGCTAGACCGAGAGAAGAATCAAGGAGTTTCATGGCATCCGAACCCTCGATGAGCTAGTCCAAAGGCGGATTGAGGAGGTGAAGTTACAACTCCGTAGCGGACCAAAAGTAGGCCACTGCAAAGGTCTCTTATTCTCCTCTCTCTGAAGCAATCTTGGAGTGTGAGTTCCCGAAAAATTTACGAATCCAACCTTTGACTACTACTCTGGAGCTAGCAACCCAGTCCAGCACATCTAGTATTTTCGAGACAAGATGGTGGTCTACTCTCGCAACAACCCACTATTACGCTTGACCTTTCCCTCCAGTATGAAAGGAGTAGCCTGGGATTGGTTTTACTTTTTGTCGTCGTACTCGCAACACAATTTTGAGAAGGTTAATGAAGTGTTCCTCACTCAATATGCCTCCCATCTAGAAGCCAACAAGAATAATCACCACCTCCTCACTATCAAAATGAGACAGGGAGACCGTCTCAAGGCGTACATCGTCTATTTTTAGAAACCACTCACCAAGGTTCCCAACTGCGGTGAAGATATCTCTGCACTCGGGTTCATCAACAGCTAACATGTCTCTCACCCTCTGTATAAACACCTATTGAAGCACGACGTCACTTGAATGAGCAAGGTTCAGTCCCGAGACCAGTCTTACATCTAGTTGGAGGAAGCGATGAAGATCTCTCCAACCAGTCTCTCAAATGTGACAATGACAGGGAAAAGTCGAAGTCACAGTACAAAGTTTCAATTTGTGCCAATAACCTGAATCGGGCGTATCTCGCCTACAAAAGCAGGTGCACCGGTCCTCTCACCGAATCCACTCCAAGCCTTCAAGATGGAACAAGACTTCACTCCGTTGCGGCTCCCCATCAATAAAGTCTTCAATGCCATCAAAAATCAGCCGTGGGTAAAGCGCCCGAGACCAATCCAATACAACTCCACACTCTCCAGAGCAGAAGAATATTGTTCTTACCATGACAATAAGGGGCACCAGATCATCCACTACACCGAATACATCGGATCCGCGGCCAGGGTCGTGTTTTCACAGCAGCATCTTGGCCGTTGCGCCAACAATTTCTTTGACATTCCGTTACACTAGTGTGTCCAGCTGGAGCTTCTAGAAGTTAGGGAATGTGCCTTAGTTCATTCTAGAATTGGGCTTACTTGTTGTGAGCTCCTAAAAACTCCTTTAATTCCTTAAAAATTTAAAGATTTGGGCCTTCTTCTCCATTAAAGAATGGACCTGAAAAATAAGAGAGAAAAGCAATAAAAATCCTATTTTTATTAACATAAAGCATGGTAAGGTGGTATAAAATGATGCAAAATGAACTCCAATCAGTACTAACATCTTCTGCAGGTACTCTTGCATTCGGACCAAGCCTCCAGGCTTAACCGCTATGCAGTTCTATATCAGCTTTTTGGCTTAAATCCTCTAGGTTTCTTAGCTTCATTAGGAGCCTAACTAAGCCGTGTGACTATATAATTTTCCTATTTGACACCTCGTCGGTTATGACTTACAACGCTCTCGCTTTGCTCTAATCCATGGGGTTTTAATAGTTATACCGTTTGTCTGCGAACTGAGCTTAATTACGTAGCCTCGTCAGGCACAGTCTAGTTATATACCTGTTTGCTTAGTGATCGGAAGGAGGAATTGAATTAAGCAAGAGTTCAGAGTAAACCGTTTATGTCCTAATGCTGATGATCAAACTCTGAATATGTGTGAAGATTTACTTTACTCCTTCGAATCACCATTCGTAGCACAAGCTATAATGGGTTGTATCCGTAGGGAGGGCTAGCGATGGAAGCGTTCACGGTTTTTATGTTAAAGTTTTTGAGAAGAAAAATGAAGGTTCTTCTTTGTTTAAAAATGGAGAAGAAAACAAAGTAGAAAGAGAGTGAAGAATCTTTGTAGAGTTTTTTTAAGAAAAGGAAAACGGAATGAAAAATGGAATGAAAAACAGTGATGTTGGAAAAAGAGAAAGTTTTAGAAAAGAGTTTTAGAATTCAATAGAGAGAAAGCCATGACCAACTAACATTCTACACTACTAACTTACTAATCTTGTTGGGTGATTCATGCCTCATGTAGATTCATTGGCAATAGTACATCTTTCTTTGTCAAATCAATATGTTGTCCCAAATTGAGGATGTGTTCTCATCTAGGCTTGGCTAGGTAGCCTCGTTGGATCATCGGCTCCCAATAGATTCTCAATAATGGAACATAAGTATTCACACTTGGTATGCTAAGCAAGAATGTAAGATTCATTAGTCCATCAAAGCTATAACAAGTTAGCATTAGATAAGAAACTTGTACAATAAGTGTTAGCATACTAAAGTGATCCAAATTCATGTTCCATCAAAGGCACTTATTCAAGAGACAAGGCTCTAAATTAGGCACACATGAATCATATGGAGGTGATATAAAGCATTCACTAGAATTGAAACACTACTCATCTTCATTGGGAATAAAAAGACTTGTTAAATACAAGACTAGAAATAAAAATATCCAATGATTCATATGAGTTAGTAATGACCCAAGAGTTAGTAGTTAGTAGTGTTAGAAGTTAGTTAGTCATGTTAATGGATTAGTTAGCCATAGAAAAGAAAAACAAGTAAGAAGACATGATAGAAAACAAGTGCAAGAAAGTAAAGAACTTGAAAATTAAATGCAATAGAAAAAGAAAGATTTGAGGAAGGAAAGCTTGAGCCTTTGTATTGAATTGTCACTTTTTCAATTATAGAGATCTCTCTCACCCTCACTCTCTCTTTTCTGGATCTAGAAGGAGAAAATGAAAATTACACAAGAAGACTAGAGAGAACTTAAAGAAATCCTAATTATTTGCCTAAACAAAAATGTTATTCTCTCCTCCCTTTTTTACAGAGGCCCGGGGATCTATTTATAGGCTTCAGGAGAAGATAACATCCCATAACAGCCATAGGATCAATCGCTTGATCAACGGCCAAGGTTGTGCCCTGAATCCGCGGCCAGGGCCGCGTTTCTGCAGTAGCATCTTGGCCGTTGCGCCAGCGATTGCTCTGATATTCTGTTACGCTGTTTGTGCCCAGCTAGAGCTTCTAAAAGTTAGGGAATATGCCTTGGATCGTTCCAGAATAGGGCTTCCTTATTATGGGCTCCTAAAAACACCTTTAATTCCTTAAAAATTCCAAGATTTGGGCCTTCTTCTCCATTAAAGAATGAACCTAAAAAATAAGAGAGAAAAGCAATAAAAATCCTATTTTTATTAAAATAAAGCATGGTAGGTTATATAAAATGATGCAAAATGATCTCCAATCACACCCCCATACCTAGCTTTTGCTCATCCCCGAGCAAAATAGACAAAGAAAAAGAGAAAACCCTAACTAAATTATTACACCAATTTCGTAGGTAACACGATTGCACTAAACTCGTGCAACAAGCCATTAAACCTCTAGGTTACCCTAGAGGAGGAGTGTTGTCTTCTGAGGGTTTTCAGCGGATTGCACCCAAAAAATCCAAAGAAAAAGAAAAAATGTTAGTGGCTTTTTTTTAAAAAAAGAAAAGGAAGAAAAACGTTTATGATCCATTTTTTTCAAGAATTTCGGTGATCTTTTGGTTTCAAGTTACCCTAAACTTTTCCTTCTTTTTATAAGCCTCCATTTGAAGTTTCGTTTTCAACTTAGGTTAAGTTTTCAAAAATAGATAGAGAACTAGATTTTGTATCAAGCCTAATATATATACATTTATATGTATGAGGAATTATTCTTATACTATGGTACATATACATACATACATACATACATATATATATATTTTGTTTTTATATATTTTTTCTTATTTTTATTTATTTATTTATATATTTACATTTATTTATTCCCTTAGCTTCATTAGGCTTTCTAATTCACCTATGTAGCGAGCCTTTTACCAATGACTCCCAGACCAGATGGTCTTAGGGCACCAGATGAGGATACATCCTTAAGATTCAAGGACTCGAGTAAACTAGGCCATGAATGCTAATGACTCAACCACCTTTAGACGTGACTGGTTATGCTTCTTACGACACAACTAACCAACTTATTGGTGATCAAGTTTTTATTTATTTATCTATATATATATATTTTTTTTTTTTTGTTTCTCTTTTTTTATATATAAATATAAATAAAGTTACTAAGTCCTTGATTAATCCCTCAATATGTAAATGTATATAGTGCTTAGGAAAAATTCAAAGTCTAATTATCTTTTTATTTTTTTCTTTCTTAACCTAAAGATCCAACAATACTTCTTATTTTGACTTATATTAAGAAATCCTAGTTTAGGCTTTCCCTAATTCCTAGGATAAAGTTAATTCTTTAAAAATGGATCACAGAAAATATTTTTTTATTATTATGTTTTTCTTTTTTTATATAAGAAAAGAAAAATCTAAGAAAATCCTAGAAAATCTAGAAAAAAAATCCTAAAAACTAAAAAAATTAAAAGAAAAGAAAAATCTAAGAAAATCCTAGAAAATCTAGAAAAAAATCCTAAAAATTAAAAAAAATCTTATGTTAGTATCTACCCCTCCTATACCTATCTCATGCATTGTCACCAATATATGCAATTAAAATATATGCATGAAACAGGTAAAGAAAAGATATCACCCCCTCCTTTGGCTCAGACCAGCGGTGGTGCTAGGTCCGACTGACTGTAAACGCCGCAGACCCTCCTCGATGCGATCTAGGTGAGTGGTCTGCTCCCCTACCTATTTCTGCAATCTAACTTGACCTTTAAAGTTCTTCTTCATGCCTCGTCAAATAGTAGACATGAAGGCTCGTGAATCAGTTGGAAGGTCCTGCTGCCAAAAGGCCGGGTCATCATCATCCTCCAAAAGTTCCTCCGAAGAGGACTCAGTCGGGGCATCTTCGGGCTGGAATCTAGGGGTCCAGACCGCATGGTGACAACTATTATAAGCACTTGTTGCCCTATCTGGTGCAACAAATACTCTATCGTAAGAGTCAAAGACATCATCTGGTAAGAAGTTCTTACACAGACGAGTGATCAAAACCAGATGTGAGTATTTGGCACCGCGTGTGCGCGTGGAGTTTGTGATGATACTGTGAAAGAGGGTCGTGTTGATACAAACGGTGTGCTGACTAGTCATGAGATCATGAATGATTTGCAGCACTGACCTATTAAAGGAGGTCGTATGGTCAAGCCCAAGAATGTTGCATTGGATCCAGCCTCCAACGTAATGTATGTTATGAAACGTAGTGCTGACTTTGAGCCCCCTATCCTGTTCAGTACAGCGAGCCCCCATTACCTTCATGTAGTCAATTAATGGCAGGGGGTCGCGATGGTGCGGGTTGCTGGGGACTTGTGTGTAGTCCTCCAATATATCAACAGTGATAATAAGGTCCCCAGTAGGCATGTGCACCGTGAATTGGTTGGTGTCAAAGTTAATAAAGGCTTGATAAATAGAAGCATAGAAGAGCTTGACAAGCTCGGGGCAATGGTAAGCCTCATGGTCAGAGTTATCGTAGACTAACGCGTACCAATTCCATTCACGAATTATGTCCAAAAAGATGTGGCCGTATCCATGAATATCACTAAATATTCTAGCAAAGTCTTTTTCAGCAAATATGGATGGGGCCATGACTGATAATACGAAGGATAACAAGGAAAATCGCAACCCTCCCCCGGATTACATGGAGGGAAACCAAAACCAGATTGCAAAGAGCAATCTACAGGGAGAACAGACGATTGGGTTGTAGATCCGAGATCTACAGGCAGCAGCGACCTCAGAGCGGCACTCTAGACTCTGCAAGATGGCCGCGGATGCGCGGCTAGGGCGGAGAAAATGTGGCTCTTTCAGGGAGGCAGGGGCCAGGAAAATTCGGGTGGCGGCGCTCTCTTGTCTCTTTTCAGATCGGATTTCAGATGGTAGGGTAGAGAACGAAAGAGAGGTCGGGGGAATATATAGGGGCCTGAAAAGGGTAGATTTCCAAATTTACCCTAGGTAAAACTTGAAATTTTCAACCCTAGGGTAAATTCTGGTTATTAGAAGGGAAAATGAGTATATAAAGGGAAGAAAACTTAAGCGTATTTAGCACTTAGGTCCATTATTTTATTTATATTTTATTTCTTATTTTTTATTGTTCTTTTATATATATTTTTTATTTATTATTATTATTTTAATATTTTTTTGTTTTGTTTTACACGGTAGGTCCCAAAAAGATTTACAAGAAACACCGGGAGAGAGTGTAGAAGGATTTGGTCACATGTAGACTGGGTCACAAAGACCCAGTTTGAGAATATCGTGTGACTCTGATTCTGTGGTGTAGAATGGCTTAAGTCGTTGGCCATTGACTTTGAATATGTTGCCACTCTTTGGATCGAAAATCTCAAAAGTACCATGAGGGGAGACTGTTTGTACAATATATGGTCCTGACCACCTAGTTTTCAGCTTATCAGGGAAAATATGGAGTTTAGAGTTATACAACAGAACTTTTTGTCAGGGATAAAATTCTTCCTATGAATGGATTTGTCATGAAAGAGTTTAGTTCTGTGTTTAGAGATCCGAGCATTATCGTATGCATCATTTCTTAACTCTTCCAACTCGGAATCTACAACTTCCTCAAGTCACCGGCTTTCTTTAAGTCAAAGATTAACTATTTTATCACCCACATCGCACGATGTTCTAGCTCTACAGGCAAATGGCAGGGCTTCCCAAATATAACTCGATATGGAGACATGCTGAGGACATTCTTGTAGGCAGTCCGATATGCCCATAAGGCATCAACGACTTTGACGGAGCAGTCCTTACGGTTCTATCCTATAGTTTTCTCCAATATCAGCTTTATTTGTCTATTAGTAACTTTCACTTGCCCGTTCGTCTGAGGGTGATAAGTCGTGGACAATTTATGAGAAATGGAGTACTTCCGCATTAGGGCTTCAAAAGCCCGGTTGCAGAAATGACTCCCGTTGTCATTAATTATCGCACGGGAGGCTCTGAAGCGCGAAATGATATTTTCTCTTAAGAATTTGATGACAACCTGGTTGGCATTTATTCTGGTTGGAACAGCTTCAGCTCACTTTGAAACATAGTCTACAGCTACCAAAATGAATTGATTGTCGTAACAAATAGGAAAAGGTCCCATGAAATCGATGCCCCACAAATCAAAAATTTCTACTTCCAAGATCGGTGTAAGGGGCATCATGTCTCTGCGTGTAATTTGACCCGTCATTTGACATTTGGCACAGAGTTTGCAAAAAGTATGAGCGTCCTTGAAGAGAGTGGGCCAATAGAAACCACTCTGAAGGACTTTCTCGGCTGTCTTTCGTGGACCAAAGTGTTCACCACAAGCTAACTCGTGACAAAATGTTAAAACGCTCTGATGTTCGTCCTCAGGAAGACACCTTCTAATTATCTGGTCAGGACAATATTTGAATAAATACGGTTCATCCCAAAAGAAAAGCTGTATTTGTGTCATAAAGCGGTGCTTGTCCTGACCTGACAATTTTGAAGGTGTTCGCCCGGTTGCATTGTTTGCAATATCGGCATACCAGGGCTCTTTACACATCATGAAGATGTGTTCGTCAGGAAAATCTTCATTGATTGGTATCGTCTCAGTTGGTACATTGGGAATCCTCAAAAGCTGATCTGCCACCACATTCTCAACGCCCTTTTTACCTTTGATTTCATAGTCAAACTCTTACAAAAGAAGTATCCATTGAATCAATCTAGCTTTTGCATCCTTCTTTTGCATCGAGTATCTAAGAGCGGAGTGATCGGTGAAAATCGTTGTCCTAGACCCTAGTAGGTACTGATGAAATTTCTCCAACGCAAACACAACTGCTAAAAATTCTTTTTCAGTCGTTGTGTAATTTAGTTGGGCCTCGTTGAGCGTCCTACTAGCATATTAAATCACGTATTGCCTGTTATCAATACGTTGTCCTAAAACAACGCCTATGGTATAATCTGAGGCGTCACACATGATTTCGAAGGGTCTAGTCCAATCAGGTGCTGAGATTATTAGCCCCGAGACAAGTCTTTGATTTAGCTCCTCCCAAGGTTGTAGACATTCTTCATCAAAATTGAAGGGCACATCTTTTCCTAAGAGATTAGTTAAAGGTCTAGCAATTTTGCTAAACTCCTTTATAAATCTTCTATATAAGCTAGCGTGTCATAGAAATGATCTAATGTCTTTTAGGCATTTTGGCTCAGGGAGTTTTGCTATCACTTTCACTTTTGATCTATCAACCTCAATTCCTCTGTTTGAAATTTCGTGCCCCAGGACAATTCCTTGCTTGACCATAAAATGACACTTCTCCCAGTTGAGTGTCAAGTTTTTCTCCATGCATCTTTATAAAACCAGCTTCTGATGATGCAAGCACTGGTCAAAGGAATCGCCGTATATAGAGAAATCATCCATGAAAATTTCCAAAAATCTTTCCACCATCTCAGAAAAAAGACTAACATGCAACGTTGGAACGTTGCGGGAGCATTGCATAAGCCGAAGGGCTTTCTTTGGTATCAAATGTTCTAAAGGGACAGGTGAAAGTAGTCTTGTCTTGATCCTCGGAAGCGATAAGGATTTGATTGTATCCTGAATATCCATCTAGGAAACAATAATACTCATGTCCAGCTAGTCTCTCGAGCATCTGATCTATGAATGGAAGAGGGAAGTGGTCTTTACATGTGGCAGTGTTCAATTTTCGATAATCAATACAGACTCAAATCTTCGTTGGAAGACGAGTTTGTACTAATTGCTTCTTATCATTTTCTACCATAGTAAAGCCTGCCTTCTTTAGCACAGCGTGGACTGGACTAACCCATTGGCTATCGGATATGGGATAAATAATCCCATTTTCTAGTAACTTCAAAATTTCAGCTCGGACAGCCTCTTACATGATTACGTTTAGTCGATGTTGTGGGTCGCGTTTTGACTTTGCATCTTCCGTTAAGTGAATCCGGTGTTGTACAATGGATGGACCGATCCCCTTTATATCAGCCATGGTCCAACCAATGGCCTTTCGATTTTCCCTTAACACCGCAAGAAGAACCTCTTCTTGTTGTTCCGTAAGATGAGACGCTATTATCACAGGGAAAGCTTCCTTTTCACCTAAGTACTGGTACTTGAGATGACTAGGAAGGACTTTAAGCTCAGAAGAGGGAACGTGATCTATTGATGGTTGTTCTTCTTGTAGGGGAAGGATAGGGGTTGTGTTTGTTGCCCACTCCACGGTGGATTCAATGATTTGGTCAAGATTGAAGTCATTAGACTCCAATTCAAATTCTCTGTCAGACTCATATTCAATCTCTTTATCGTGTTCACTTGTTAATCCTTCAATTAAGTTCACTTCAAACGACTGATCATCCAAGTCTCGAGGTTATTTTCCTAGGTGAAAAATATTTACCTCTTTCCTCATATCACCAAAAGTCAGAGGCATCGACCCGTTCCTACAGTTTATGATTGCAATTGCGGTGGCTAGGAAGGGTCGTCCTAGAATGACAGGGGTCTGCGCTTTCAGATTGTGCACGGCTTGTGTCTCCAGAACGATGAAATCCACGGGGTAAATGAATTCCTCGACCCATATGAGAACATCTGTAATCTCCTCATTGGGAATCTTTACAAATCGGTCAGCCAATTGTATAGTAACTCTGGTTGGACGAAGATCGCCCAGCCTGAGTTGTTGATACACAGAAAAGGGTAGCAGATTGATGTTGGCTCCTAGGTCAAGTGAGACCTGGTTTATTGTGGTCTGCCCTATGATACATGAAATGGTTAGACTCCGGGGTCTTTGTATTTCACAGGAAATGGGCCCGGTTAGCAACTCACTTATGTTTGATGCAAGGAAGACCTTCTTTAGGACATTTATTTTTCTTTTCTTGGTGCACATATCTTTTAAAAATTTTGCATATGAAGGGACTTGCTGTATGGCATCAAGAAGGGGCACATTGATCTAAACTTGATTGAACATTTCCCTAATCTTTTCCATTTGAGCATTAGTCTTATTGTTTGCTAGCCTATTAGGGAATGACACAATAGGCTTGTAAGGTTGCTCATCTGTTTGTTTTTGTCATTGGACTTGGAGGTTGACAGTTGTGAACTTGAAGATGGATCATTTTGAGTCTGTAGTATAATTACAGGAGAACTTGACACTGGTTTATTGGGAATAGGATGACTAGAAACCTGATTATCAACTTGTTTTTCAGATCTCAAGATATGAACAATGTTGCATTGCTTTGGACCTATGTCTTCAGCTTCATGAATGGGAAAAAGGTTCTTAGGATTAGGCAATAGATGACTAAGCTGTGTTCCCTTTTATCTTTCATTTAATGAGTTAGCCAGTTGACCTATTTGAACCTCTAACCTATTGATAGCTTGGTGGTGGTTGTTCATCATTGAGGCCTGGGTGTTGGATAAGGTTTCAATCATTCTTTCCAAATCTGACAATTTTTATTTGGATAATTCTGTTGTTGCTGGTACGTGGGCTGGAAGTTATACTGGTAATTGGATTGAAAATTCGGTTGACTCTGGTGGAAACTGAGTTGATGAGACTGAGTAGGGTATTGGTGTAGAAATTGTTGCCTCAGTTGCTTATGACCAGACTGACTCCATGAGAAAATTAGATGATTCCTCCATCCCAGGTTGTATGTTTTAAAGTATGGATTGTAGTTGGGTCTGGCATATGCTGCATTCATATTTTCAAGGTACATTTGATTTGGTAAAAAGGACACTCCTCAAACAGGTTGAGAGTATGATAGTAGGTAAAATCCGGATTGATCACTGGTGTTGGGTTGACCTGGTTCACTTAATTTGGTTCCCTAACCTCAAGTAGTTCTAGCCTCTTCATCAATTGTATTATTTTTGCCTCGGCAGATATAGAGGACTCAATTGAATGTATACCAGTTCTGAAAGTGCTGGGATTAGTTTTCTTGGGGCAAGACTCCCACTGAATGGTTTTTTCTGCTAAAGCTTCAAATAGGTCCCAACCCTGGTTCTCATCTTTCTTCAAAATTTTCCTTGACACATAGTCTCAAGGAGCGTCTTAGTTTGGTAGTCTAGTCCATCATAGAGAATTTGGCATTGCCGCCACTTCTCTATTCCGTAATGAGGAGGGCTAAATCGTTCAAAATACTTCCAGAATAGTTCATTTATTTCCTGCTTAAACTGCATTATGTTTTTTCTGATGAGGGCTGTTTATGAATGGGATAGAACTTCTTAAGAAAGACTTTGACAAAATCATCCCATGACGAGATAGAACTAGCAGGCAGATTATATAGCCACTTCTTGGCTGTCCTTAAGCGCGAAGGGAATGAACCTCAATCTAACAGCGTCTTCCCCCAGTTGGAGAATTCTCATCATCAAACATACTTCTTCAAACTCACGAATGAAGAAATACGCGTCCTCGAATTCTAGGCCATGAAACCTAGGGAGTGTGTTTATGAACTGAGGTTTTAGCTTAAAATTGTTTCCATTTGCCTCAGGTAGAAGAATGCATGAAGGAAGTGAAATGTGAATTGGGTAGAACTTGTCTTGGAGAGAAGTATAGTTCGCCATGATTGGGATTGTATCAGGAAGTGGTGATGTGCAAGTGTAGTATTCCTAACAAGTCTTGATGAAATAGGATCCCGGTACCACTCTTGCATGCATAATCACAGACAACGTCCACCCATCAAATAAGGAAAAAAAGGAAAATAACAAACAAAAATAAAAAAAACAATCACAAGCTATCTAGGATCCCTGGATCTAAACGACTCCTAACTGGTCGATGAACCGAAGAAGGTTGTTGCTCGAATCAGACCACAGCTAATCAGCCAGGTCGGGGCAAAATACAGTGGGAGGTATCCTTGCGTAAGTAACGGTCCTTAATTACGCCAAATCACGGTATCTTCGAGGCTTAACCTCTTAGTCCCCAACCTTAGACACTGATTTGACTAGAGTATGAATTAAAAACAATTTCCAACCACGACTAATCTCTTATCAAGTCTGGATGTCCCTAGGGGCTAACATCTATCAATTTTTAGTTTAAAAGCTTGGGATTGTAAGTTCTCGGAATGTTATTTTTGGGCCCAGGAAGGGTGATTAAATTCCCACCTTATCTTGTTATTGGGGTGTTGCACTTAAAATCAATTTGTCCAAGTATACAGTATATGCAAACAAGATTCACTCAAAGCGATTTAAATCAACCAAGAGATTAGTCCTATTCTATATGCTATGCGAACGTACCTTGCTCCAGCACTCTTCAATAGTAAAGTAAATGCATTGAAAAGACACGTGCCTAAAATACAAACGTCTAATCAATTTTTAAACTTTTCAACATGTTTTACTGTTGGTTTATTAGCAAGCTCCTGGTGATGGCATACAAGAAATAAATTTGCAGCAAGCTATATTTTTTCAAAGCAAGCATCCCTGCAAAGAAAATTGTGAGTAGTGAACTCTTCCTTGCCGCGGATCCGCGGCCAGAGACGAGAAAACACAGCAATTCAGAGGGTATTTGGTCTCTGCTTTCTAAAACAGAGGCCCATGACCACTTATATGTTATTGCAAGTCTTATTTTCCTGTTTCCTCAACCTGTAACATGCAACAGAGAAGAAAAAATTCGTTTTAGTTCCAAAAACTCAATAAAAACCGTCGCCCTCCCCGGCAACGGCGTCAAAAATTTGATCGGAAGAAGGAATTGAATTAAGCAAGAATTCAGAGTAAACCGGTTATATCCTTATGCTGATGATCAAACTCTGAATATGTGTGAAGATTTACTTTACTCCTTGGAATCAACGTCCGTAGCACAAGCTATAATGGGTCGTATCCTCAGGGAGGGCTAGCGATGGAAGCGTTCATGATTTTTATGCTGAAGTTTTTGAGAAGAAAAATGAAGGTTCTTCTTTGTTTAAAAATGAAAAACAAAACAAAGCAGAAAGAGAGTGAAGAATCTTTTGTAGAGTTTTTTTTAAGAAAAGGAAAACGAAATGAAAATTGGAATGAAAAACCGTAATGTTGGAAAAAGAAAAAGTTTTAGAAAACGAGTTTTAGAATTCGATAGAGAGAAAGCCATGACTAACTAATATTCTACACTACTAACTTACTAATCTTGTTGGGTGATTCATGCCTCATGTAGATTCATTGGCAATAGTACATCTTACTTTATCAAATCAATATGTTGTCCCAAATGAGGATGTGTTCTCATCTAGGCTTGGCTAGGTGGCCTCCTTGGATCATCGGTTCCCAATTGCTTCTCAATAATGGAACATAAGTATTCACACTTTGGTATGCTAAGTAAGAATGTAAGATTCATTAGTCCATCAAAGCTATACCAAACTAGCATGAAATAAAAAACTTGTACAATAGGTGTTAGCATACTAAAGTGATCCATCTTTATGTTCCATCAAGGCATTTGTTCAAGAGATAAGGCTCTAAATGAGGCATACATGAATCATATGGAGGTGATACAAAGCATTCACTAGAATTGAAATACTACTCATCTTTATTGGGAATAAAAAGACTTGTTAATTACAAGACTAGAAATAAAAACATCCAATTATTCATATGAGTTAGTAATCACTCAAGAGTTAGTAGTTAGTAGTGTTAGAAGTTAGTTAGTGATGTTAATGGATTAGGTAACCATAGAAAAAAAAAAAGCAAGAAGACATGGTAGAAAACAAGTGCAAGAAAGTAAAGAACTTGGAAAGTAAATGCAATAGAATAAGAAAGATTTGAGGAAGGAAAGCTTGAGCCTTTATATTGAGTTGTCACTTTTTTAATTACAGAGATCTCTCTCACCCCCACTCTCTCTTTTCTGGATCTAGAAGGAGAAAATGAAAATTACACAAGAAGACTAGAGAGAACTTAAAGAAATCCTAACTATTTGCCTAAACAAAAATGCTATTCTCTTCTCCCTTTTTTACAGTGGCCCTGGGGGTCTATTTATAGGCTTCAGGAGAAGTGATAACATCCCATAACAGCCGTAGAATCAATCGCTTGATCAACGGCTAAGGTTGTGCCACAGATCCATGGCCAGGGCCGCGTTTCTGCGGTAGCATCTTGACCGTTGCGCCAGCAATTACTCTGACATTCTGTTACGCTGCGTTGTTGACACTCTAAAAAGACAAGATTCCTAACTGGCCTGAACGACGTCTAACTTGTTGACATCTACAAAAGACAATCGGCAGACAAGCTGACGACCAGTTCTTCATCCATCTCAAAGGGGACGAATCAGCAACTTGGACTCTACTGATCCTGCAAAGCAGACAGTAAAAACCAAGAAAAGCTCGTGATAAGGCCCAAGCAGGTCTGGGGATACTAAGTTAGCTCAGATACTTAGTCTTGCACGAGTTCACAAGATAAGTCTCGCATGAGAAGCTGAAATTGCTTAGCATCACAGAAAGTTCCTTCGAATCGCTACGAGAGATGCTCAGTTAACTCAGCAGGCAGTTAACTTCGCCTGAAGCCCTATGCAGCTGCGCAAAAGGATAATTGGTAGTTTCGCCACAAAAGTATCCAGCTCCACTGAAGAGCTTTCTTTTTAACTTCGCCAAACGCTTCCCCCAGCTCCGTTACAAGCTCGACGCAGTAACTCCGCTGCGGATCTTTTATGGTCACCTTTGACCAATTAAGTCTCCAGATGAGATCGAATCTATTGAAGATCAAATCTAATCGAGATCAAATCTGAGATCAAATTTGACAGTTGTTTACTATAATCTCTTGACTCTCCTAAAACAAGTAAGAAGATCAGGTTGGAAAGAATCAAAGCGGATCAGGAGATCAACATTACCTGCTATTCCTAACTTCACAAAAGCTGATTCTAGCCTCACGGCAAGGCTACTTTCTAGATTTAAACAGATTGACTCAATCTATTTTCAAACTTTTAAGGGACAATTATACCCCTGCTCTCCCTAAAAATAGCCCACCAGAGGTATACAAAGACACACAGACAGAGGTTGAAAAATAGAGGAAAAAGAGGAGAGATGGCTAAAAACAGAGACCTATTCTCTTGCTTCTAAGAATTCAGAGAATTACTTCTCTAATCGGGGTGCTAATACCCTAAGATCTTCCTCCCTTTTAAGGAATCTCTAGGCGAGAAGGAATTCTCAAGTGGAGGCAGTTTGAGAAGTAACAAGAGGGTTCTACCAACCTTCTGTTCTCCGATTCCCCGAATCAGGCGAGAAGGAAATCCAATCAGGCAACAGTCCGATTGTCTGATCGATCGCATCATCAAAGGGATAAAGTGATCGCGCGCTGATTAGATTCCTACTGGCACACTTTCCCAGAAATCTCAGAGGAGATCTACCTATAATCTTCTTTATTTAAAAGAATTACTTGTAATTTAGCTCCTCGACACTTTTTTGTATGTTTTCCCCTTCGCAAAATCAATGGAAACCAAGATGGCGACTCCGCTGGGGATTTTATTCTCTACTGTTGAGAATCAAGTGTCGCAATGCGACGAACAGACCTTTAGGTCTATTATGAATTCAAGGAAGCCGGTATGGCCAGAGTCTCTCTGGCTAAATCTTCGAAGCAAGTCTCTGTGGGGACAGATAAGGCTCCCTGCGAGCCTACCACGGTCCTCTTGCGCAACAAGGAAGCAGGCCCGCAATGTAAGGGTCAGAATTTTGAGCCTATTACCTTCAAAAACCTAGTCGTTCATTTTGACCAAGGAAAATTCGAAGAACTCCTCTCTGGGGGTGGTCCAATGCTCCATGCACGGAAGCATAGAAAGGTATCGATGACAAAGGTTTCGGAGCAGAAACCAGAAGCAGAATCCTTCCAACTCCTCTCAGCCTCGCTTATGGCTAACCAGGTTCCCTGCGAACCTAAGCAGATGTGGAGGCCAAAGCAGAAAGCTCTGTATGAAACTTCAGGCATAGCTACGCCACAGGTCCACTTTTCCTGCGAAGAAAAAGGCAAGATGCTTGCCTGCTTCATTGAGACTATTAGCCGCGAAGCTACAACGACGACCATACCTTCACCTAATTATGGAGCAGTAACTCCTCGCACCAGCCTCGTTCTTATGAGCGAAGCTACTGATGGTGCGGCAAGCACAATACCTCAGGGTACGCGTGAAGTTTCCAGCCGCCAGACAGGAACTTAAGCACCTAGCAGTACTAATCTCCTTCGCAGCAAAGAAGCAAAAAAAGCACCACAGCGTGCTTCGCTCTCCAGTTCATCAAGCACTAAGCTCGCCCTTCACAGCGGAGCTAAGGGATCGTGCCTACGTGTTGACAGTGGTGCTTATATAGCTTCAGCACCCAAGGACATTCCCAAAGCTTTTAGCCGCGAAGGTAGAGCTAAAGCACTATTTAGTGCTAACTACCTCTGCGGTGATGAAAAGAGCAGGACATCGTCCTATCCGCGATCCAATAGAGCCTCTGCACTAAATCGCTTAAACCCGACTGGGTCTGACTTGCGAGAATTCTTGACAAGCAAACGGAAGCCGGGACCTTTTCAAACTTCTCCCTCCTGTTGCCAACAAGTGGGATGTCAGTTGGTGACAGTCCACTCGGTCCGTTCCAGCTAGGACCAATCCCCGCTACTCCTCCAATCTGACGATCAGTTTTTGACCAACTGTCGGTGCAAGCTCTAGCAGAATATCACAAAAGGAGGGTATCGCAAGATCTGCCCTCTGCATCCGTTAACACGATCGGAAGGGGACGAGAGCTGCGTAGGGACAGACGAGCGTCGCATGCCACTCCCTCCAGTTCTCCAGATCCAGATTATAGTCCGGGCCTTGGGGAAGTCTTGGTACACAAAACAGGTGTCTTCCGAAACACCAGATCTAGGGTCGCAATAACCTACAATTATGAACAGCCATCTTCCTCAACTGCAATAGCCTCACCAGAACCAATGAAAGGGTTAGTCCAATGGTCTGATAAGGAGGACGAAGACAGTGGGTATGCCTCCTCGGCAACTGTCAGCTCAATACAAACAGATAGGGTGTCATAAACATGGCTGATAACGCTAATGATGACCTCTGACGACGGTTGGAAGCTCAAGAGCAGACTTCCAAAGCCCAGCAAGAAGCCTTGGACAACATTCAACAGATGCTCGCTCAACTCCTCACCAATCGGAATAACAACGATACCGGAGTAACCACGATGACGAAGAACGTCATAGCCACGAGCAACCAAAGATTGAGAAGTCAAAGGAAAGCTCTTCTATGGACACTGAAGTTCTTAAAGGCATCCAAGCTCAGATTGCATCCCTAGCTCAAAGGGATGAACTAAAGAAAGTAGGGGCAATCCGTTCTTACCGACTGAAATGGGATTCAGTACCATACCCATCTAAGTTCAAGCCACCAATGTTACATACGTATGATGTAAAAAGCTCACCAAATCAACACATCTACTATTTTCAGTCTCAGACCGTTAATGTTATAGATAATGATGCTATCATGGCCAGACTGTTCATCAGCACCTTAAAGAGGGTAGCATTTGATTGGTTCCGAAGTCTCCCTCCGGGCTCTATCAATTCCTGGATCGACCTGAAAACTCGATTTCTTTCTCGTTTCTATGGGGACGATATCAAGATAACCCTGGATAAACTTAACTCTACCGTATAGAAGAAGGGCGAATCTGTCCGTGACTACATTGAGCGGTTCAGAAACTTGTCTCTGATGTGCCCAGCAGGGATGCCATTACCCATGCTCTTACAGACGTGCAGGCATAATCTCTTGGACCAAGTAGAAATTCACATGGGAGCTGTCAAAGCCCATACCTGGAAAGAACTGTCGAGCAAGCTGAAATAGCCGAAAAGTCGGCTAAGAAGTTCGAGCCATCCACCCCTAAAAGCAAATGGGGTACGAATAATAAAGCATGCGGCGACATGACACAGTCTTCTCATGCCAAAGGGAAAGAGACTATGTCCGTTGAATTGTCAGGGGACGTTCAATCGAATGCCAAGAAGAGCGGCTTCAATAATCAAGAGTCTAAGTTTCCTCCGAAACAGTACTCCTTTAAAGAGAACAGGTGGTTACAATATTTCATTTACTCCACAAAGGAAATAAATTGAAGCTACCGGATGCTCGGTGTCCTAATGAAGTGGGACGCACGAACGATCCCAACTATTGCCTCTTTCACAGGATGGTTCGTCATCCTGCTGATAAGTGTTTTGTCCTTAAGGACAAAATTTAAGCTTTAGTCGATGCTGGAGTTCTGACTCTGAAATCAGAACAAAAGAAAGTCACTACAAATATGGTAACCCTCGAGTTCGGTAAAACTCCAAAGGTCACAGATCTTGATGGGACCTTTCTAATCCCTGCACCACTGCTGGAAGTCAAGCATCATTCAGCTAGAACTCAAGAGAATAAGGGTCTTGTTCCTTGACACTGGAGACAGGGGAAATCATGTGGATACACCCAGACCTTGTCCAAGACGAACAATGGGATTCAAAGAAATCCAAGTCGAAGGGCAAATCTTGCAATGTTGTCTCCATCCTGCCAGATGATGGCAATCTCACATTAGCTTCTCTCAGCGATTCTGAAGGGGAATGCACGCTTGCACGACGCAGGCTGATGTACCTCAGCCAACAGGTACTCGATCCGAAAAAACATACTTAAAACAGTATGAGAAATTTACTGACGGGATACAACAGCAGACGACGTCAGTACAAATATCAACACCGGCTCTGCTCCCGACAACGGGAAAAGGAAAGCAGAAAGAAATCCGGTTCGACCATGTCCTGAAGAAGCCTTCAGGCCGAGGGCTTAACATGCCCTTTCGTTTTAATATATTGGCCCAGCTGGCTAATATCCCAGCTCGTATTACCAGACACGAGCTCCTTCGTCTCTTGAAAGAGACAAGAGAAGCACTCAGAAATGCACTAACTAATTCAGAATTATTCCTGACATATAAGCTAGAAATCACTAAAGATGACACTCAGTCTGCTTGCCCTGAATGCCATCATGTGCAATCAAAGGTACCAGCTATTACCTTCACAGCAGAGGATATGCTTCTCAAGGATGACAAACACGATTGACCTTTGTACTACACCAGATACATCAGTTCGACATGCATTGAAAGGGTACAGGTTGATCCGGGGTCTGCACTTAGTATCATCCCCAAAAGGCTCCTCTACTTCCTCGGCATACCACTATATAGGTTGTCCGCAACCACTACAACAATATACGATTTTAATGCAGGAAGTAGTCATCCGCTTGGAAAGATTCGACTCTGTTGCCGAATCGGGTGCCTGAAGTCAGAAGTGATGTGCTATGTCATTAACGCTGACATGTCGTACAACTTGTTACTAGGATGACCGTGGATCCACGCCAATTGGATTGTCCCCTCCACTCTGCATCAGTGCTTCAAATCTATTAAATATGATGCAACAGTACGAACTATCTTCGCTGAGAGGCAACCATTCAAAGGGGTAAAAAATTACTTTACTGACGCTCTCCTGTATCAAGAGATCGGTGAAACATTGAAAGAATCATTGCCTGACGATGATGATAGTGGCAATGAGGCGGATTCAGTGTCTGAAGCAGACATGCCAGCCATTTTGATCGGTGAACTGATTATAGCATGTCTTAATAATCCCCAATGTAACACTCCTTCTGAAGATGAGGCGAATGGATAATTAATGATAATATTTCCTTTGATTATCCTGTGAGTGTTAGATTGTTTGAATCCGTTACGGATAGCTCTCTGCACATGCCTTTACATAAACCAAGTGCATCCGGTACACCCGTCGAATCTATAGAAGGGGCTGTTTTAGTGGTCCCTCCATCCAAAGAAGGTCAGTTAACAATAGTATTTGGTAAAGCCCAACTGATAAGGACTGCAGTCGCGGATTGAAGTTCAGACTCAGACACCCCAAAATTCTTCTATTATGCGCGACTAGCGCACCGTATGATGAGAAAAATGGGATACAACCTGAAGCATGGGAAGGACCTGAATTTCAAAAAAGGAAGATGAGGTTTTCTGCGCAATTGCGTGCCAAGAGGGAAACCTACAAATTACTATGACAACACACGCAGGGGGTTGGGATACATTACACCTACACCGCCAGCAACGGTTCAATCCGAAGATAACAAACCAATCCTATCACACTCTCCTTCTTCTGAATGGGACTCGGATGTCAGCGTGGGAACAGTGTTCAAAAAGCTCACTGTTAATATGACTTCAAGCAGCCATTGGAGCCAGTAGAAGTTATTGATGAGGAACCATGGGCTCAGCAATTGGATCTCTAGTGGGAAAAGCGATTCGAACAGCGCGAACCACCTACTGAAGATAAGGTGATCCAGGTTAACTTGTGTAGTCAAGATCACCCTAAACCCATCTTCATAAGTGAAAGCTTATCACTTATGGAAAAAGAAGAATTGATAGTACCCGTAAAGGAGTATATAGATGTCTTTGCATGGAACTATGAAGACATGCCCTGACTTGATTCACAAGTAGCCATGCATCGTCTGAACATCAGACCTGACGCCAAGCCAGTCAAGCAGCAGCAACGTCAGTTTCGTCTGAATATTATGGAGGCTATTGAAGTCAAAGTTCATAAACTCATTGCATGCGGCTTCATACGGGAGGAACATCATCCAGATTGGGTTGCTAATATTGTTCCTGTTCTCAAGAAGAATGGAAAGATACGGATCTGTATCGACTACCATGATCTCAATACAGCCTGTCTTAAAGACGAATTCTCACTGCCCATCACCGACGTCATGATTGACAATACCTGCGGATTCGAAAGGATGTCCTTCATGGACGGCTTTTCAGGGTACAATTAGATTAAAATGTATCCTGAGGACGAGAAGCATACTTCGTTCCAAACGCCATTGGGGGCATACTGCTACACCGTGATGTCCTTCGGGTTAAAGAACGCGGGAGCAACTTATCAGCGGGCAATGAGTATGATTTTCCGTGATCACCTCTGAAAAATGACAGAATGTTATGTTGATGACATTGCTGTCAAAAGTCGCGATAAGAATGACCATCTTCGTGATTTGAGAATGATGTTCGACATAATGCGGGGTCATCAGCTGAAAATGAATCCGACAAAATCCTTCTTGGAGGTTTCGAGTGGCAAGTTCCTTGGATTTATTGTTACATTAAAAGGAATTCATCTTGACCCAGACAAAGTCAAAGCCATTCAAAGCATGCATCCCCCTAGGAATCTCAAAGAACTTAGAGGCTTGCAAGGTAGACTGGCTTATATCAGAAGATTCATTGCAAATCTCTCAGGCCGCTGTCAACCGTTCACCCGACTCATGAAAAAGGGTGTTTCTTTTGTATGGGATAAAGCTTGTCAAGAAGCTTACGAAGATATCAAAAGATATCTCACAAAACCTCTAGTCTTAGTAGCTCCCATATCAGGAAAACCGTTTCTACTTTATGTGAAAGCTATGGACCATTCTCTTGGTGCCCTACTTGCTCAAAAAGATGACAATAGGCACGAACAAGCTATTTATTATCTGAGCAGGACTCTGATAGGGGCGAAATCTCGCTATAATCCTATTGAGAAAGAATGCTTAGCTCTTGTCTTTGCTATTCAGAAGACACGACATTATTTGGTTAGCTAAACCATACATGTCATTTCCAGAGTGAACCCTTTGCGTCTTCTCATGACGAAACCAAGATCGTTAAATTCAAGATTAGCTAAGTGGGCGCTTCTCTTGTCTCAGTACGACATGCTCTTTGTCCCTCAGAAGGCAGTTAAAGGCCAGGCACTTGCAGAGTTCTTGGCTGCTCATCCAGTCCCGAAAAGCTCAAAACTTCATGAAGACATTCCAGATAAAGCCTTTGAATCTAATATAACTTTGAAGATGAAGTATGGCAGATATTCTTTGATGGAGCATTGTGAATAGGTCCTAAAGGCAAGATTATTGCCAGTGTGGGGGTTGTGTTTATCTCTCCACAAAATCATGTCCTTCCTAGAGCATTTTCTTTGACAGAATCATGCTCCAATAATGTGGCAGAATACAATGCTCTACTTATTGGCTTTCAGCTTGCTCACGAAATGGGAGTACGCTACCTTGAAGCTTATGGCGATTCAAATCTGATTATCAGTCAGGTTAAAAGCGAATATGAGGTCCGTCACGAGGATTTGGTACCTTATTATCACGCAGTCATTGAAATGGCTAATCTGTTTGATGGCTTTTACATCGGGCATGTATCTCGATCTCAGAATACTAAGGTAGATGCTCTTGCTGCATTAGCAACAATGCTAGCCCTGCCAGTCGACACCGAATATCACCTGACAGTCGCGACTCGACACCTTGTCTGCTTTAAATATATGTTGAGAACTAGAGAGGTCTATAATATCTCGATAGATCTTGAACTGAGAGATTGGTGATTTCCTCTCATCGACTATGCTCTGCATGGTTTGCTGTCAGACGACCCTAAAGATGCGGCATCTATCAGGTGAAGGTCTCTCCGCTTTTACTATGATCCAACTCTGAAGACACTTTATCGACGTTCATATGACGGTGTCCTCCTCCGTTGCCTTTCTAATTCAGAAGCACAAGAAGTGCTTAAAGAAGCGCACGATGGCATATGCGGAGCTCATCAGCCAGGTCCAAAACTTAAAGATCGATTGCACAGGCTTGGATATTAATTGCAAATCATGATAGCCGATGCCATCCAATATGCACGAAGGTGTAAAGCCTGCCAAATCCATGCAGACTTCATACATCAGCCCTCGGAGTTGCTCCATCCAACTGTTGCTTCATGACCATT
Source organism: Agave tequilana (assembly GCA_038442645.1). NCBI lineage: Eukaryota > Viridiplantae > Streptophyta > Magnoliopsida > Asparagales > Asparagaceae > Agave > Agave tequilana. The sequence continues at coordinate 77,999 of JAVJIF010011614.1, forward strand.
TGAAGCATGGAGAATCGATGTCGTAGGGCCAATCAGTCCTTCTTTGACAAAAGGACACCGGTTTATCCTAGCGATAACCGATTACTTTTCAAAGTGGGCAGAAGCTATACCACTGATTGAAGTTAAAGCTTCTAACGTGGTTAATTTCATCAAACACCATGTCATCCATCGATTTGGTGTCCCTAGGCGGATCATCTTTAATGATCCCCAATTCGTGAGTCATGTGTTCTGCCGGTTTTGTGATAAGTACCGAATTCAGAATGTGGCTTCAACTGCTTATAATCCTGCCGCTAATGGCTTGGCATAAGCATTCAATAAGATAATCATTAAGCTACTCAAAAAGTTCATTTTCTCGAATAAGCGAGACTGGAACGAAAAGCTTAGTAAATGTCTTTAGGCCTACCGAACCATGGTGCGGACTCTCACAGGCAATACGCCTTTTTCCCTGGTATACGGGTGCGAAGCAGTCATACCGTTAGAAATCCAGATGCCGTCGTTGCGAGTCGCTTTAATGACTAAGATGACAATAGAGGATAATGATTGGTTGTGTCTTCAAGAGCTCGAAGCCCTAGATGAGAAGCGGTTACAAGCTCAGCAACACATTGAGTTGTATCAAGCCCGGATCTCAAGGGCCTTCAATAAGAAGGTCAAGTAAAGAGTCTTCCAGAAAGGAGATTTGGTTTTAGCCGTCAGACGACCGATGATCATGACGCACAAAACTGAAGGCAAATTTCATCCCAAATGAGAAGGACCATTTGTAATAGAAACAGTCTATTCAAACGGGACATATCGCCTTATGACTTTAGATGGTGATTTACTCATGATGCCGATCAATGGCAAGTTCTTAAAGAAGTATTATCCATGATAGGATCCTTCTCATGATCAGGTTAACATTACACCTCTGATCAAGACCTTCAGATCCAAGATATGCAGAAGGAGCGCTCCTCTCTTTCTCTAAACAAAATCATACAACCATAAACCAGTATCGAGTTGATCGTACACTGGTCGTTTCAAAGAAGAATCAAGGTTACAAATATAGTAACCAAATAATCCAACACCTCTAACGGTTAAGAATAGAGGAAAATATTAGCCTTTAAGCCCAACATAAGTCCTCGACAACTCATCATGCTAAGGGGAATAGCATGGCTAGCCCGACTCAAACGGTAGTTGGTAAAGGCATATTAAATTCGTTGACAGCTGAGGATTTGCTAAAAATCCTAAGGGACCTATTCCCATTTGATTCTGCAGTTAAGGATAGAGGAAAATCTTGGTCTTTAAGCCCAACATAAGTCCTCGACAACTCATCATGCTGAGGAGAATAGCACGGCTAGCCCGACTCAAACGGTAGTTGGTAAAGGCGTACCAAATCCGTCGACAGCTGAGGATTTGCTAAAAATCCTAAGGGACCTGTTCCCATTTGATTCCCTCTCTAAAATCACTTACCAATTCCCATCCATGAAATGGTGAGACTACATATAAAGGTATTCATATCCCTTATAAAATGACGAGTCTAACCTATCATGTTAACACTAAACCTCTAATAACAAGACTATAATCTACTCCCCAACGGATAAAGCCAATATCCTCAGTGAATAAAACCTGTTTGTCATTCTCTTCAACAGAACATCAGGTCCACTCAAATTATTGTTATGTTCAAGCACCTCTAACAGTAAATGAATCCTTGTCAAGTTAACATTACACCTCTGGCAAGTTACTTTACAAATTCCCACAGAGTTCTTTTTTGTCACGTTAATGATCACCTCAGACATGGGATTCATTTCCTAACTCCCCAGCGGGTTTCTAATAATCAGTCCTCAGTAGACTTTTCTGGTTGTCACGTTAACAATAAACCTCTGACAATTTCTTTCAAATAACATCCGAAGGAGATATCAAAATCCCTATGGAGTTAATAATCAAGTTTGACTTCCCCCAATGGAACTATTTCTTTGTCATCATGTCCAGTTCGTCACCTCTGAATGACAAATTTTGAGCTTGGTGGCTTCTCAATCGGTTACGTCATCGCGACCTCTGAACCAACAGATAGCCAAGTCTCATCTTTCAGTCCAGTAGGGACTATTTCTTTGTCATCATGTCCAGTTCGTCACCTTTGAATGATAAAATTTTGAGCTTGGTGGCTTCTCAATCGGTTACGTCCCTGCAACCTCTGAACTGACAGATAGCCAAGTCTCATCTTTCAATCCAGTAAGGACTATATCTTTGTCATCATGTCCAGTTCGTCACCTCTGAATGATAAAATTTTGAGTTTGGTGGCTTCTCAATCGGTTACGTCATCGCGACCTCTGAACCGACAGATAGCCAAGTCTCACCTTTCAGTCCAGTAGAGACTATTCCTTTATCATCATGTCCAGTTCGTCACCTCTGAATGACAAATTTTTAGCTTGGTGGCTTCTCAATCAGTTACGTCATCGGAACCTCTAAACTGACAGATAGCTAAGTTTCATCTTCCAGTCCAGTAGGGACTATTTCAATTTCATCATGTCTAATTTGTCACCTCTAAATGACAAATTTTGAGCTTGGTGGCTTCTCAATCGGTTACGTCATCGTGACCTCTGAACCGACAGATAGCCAAGTTTCATCTTCCAGTCCAGTAGGGACTATTTCTTTGTCATCATGTCCAGTTCGTCACCTCTGAATGACAAATTTTGAGCTTGATGGCTTCTCAATCGGTTACGTCCCTGCGACCTCTGAACCAACAGATAGCCAAGTCTTATCTTTCAGTCCAGTAGGGACTATTTGTTTGTCATCATACGACAAAATTTTGAGCTTGGTGGCTTCTCAATCGGTTACGTCCCTGCGACCTCTGAACCGACAGATAGCCAAGTCTTATCTTTCAGTCCAGTAGGGACTATTTCTTTGTCATTATACGACAAAATTTTGAGCTTGGTGGCTTCTCAATCGGTTATGTCATTGCGACCTCTTAACCGACAGATAGCCAAGTCTCATCTTTTAGTCCAGTAAGGACTATTTTCTCAAATGTGTGACTAAATCTATTAGCTTATCACCACTGATTGGATTAGTTATTCCGTTTTCTTTTGAGGATTGCAATACAACTTGAAAGCAAGAATTGAAAATTCAGAAGATAAAACAAGTTGGAAATGCAATAGGGGAGTCAGATAAAATCACTTTTTATTGATTCTAAAAGAGGGATACAAGGATGCTCGGATTACAAGCTACGAGGGTGCTTTGTAGGATTTGATCCGTTCTTCAAGAATGGATAGCCTATTCTTCCTCTCCTTAGCAGCCCTGATAAGTGCCTGCGACCTCAACTCAGCGCCATTCGTCCACATCCCTCTCAAGCTTATCCACCAGAAGCTCTAATGCGGCAGCCTGGTCGTCCCCTCCAAAGTCTCGAATACTGTCAATACTTTAGGAGAGGACCACCCTTAGAGCAAAGAATGAAGTAGTCAAGCCCTTCAAGACCAAAGCAATGGAGCGCTTCAAGCCCTTATAAAAGTTGTCGACTAGCTCAACCACGAATTCATTCTCGGCCTCAACTACTCCCGGTGAACGAGCAGCCTCTGAAGACAAAGCTTCCACAGGTTTTACTGACATAACTGTGGAAGGAATAGTAGAAGCACTAGCTGGAGCAACATGAGGCATCGCCGGTGATCTCGGAGGAGTCCTCATTGAAACCAGTACACTAGCCACCACCGAAGTAGGGCTAGTGACTATTTCTGGGACAAAAATTTGATCGGGGGGAAACCAGCACTCAATAACGTGTAGTTTGTGAAATCAATATAAAAGCTCGTTTGTGTTAATGTTCCCTCGATACTTCCGTTATAGCATTGGCTCAACGGGTCGAATCCACAGGGAAGGGACGAGATAGAAGCATTGACAGTTTCTATTCACGTTATTTGTTAACAGTTCTTCTTTGTTAAAAGAATGAAAAGGAAAAGAAAAGGAAATCCAGAATGTGGTAGGTGAGGAGAGCGATGACGACGTCGATGTAAAAACAAAAGAAGAGTGGTTTGGAAAACAAATAGGAAAGAAGATGGAACAAAGGTGAACTAAGAAGGCGATGAAAACATCAACAGAAAAATTATAGAAGAGTTTTGAAAATAGTTTCTAAAACAAGATAAAAGAAAACTCATGGTTACTAACTACTAATTGCTCCACTAACCATGCTAACCTCTTAGTGATAGTTGCCTCACATTTGATCCTTGATCGCTAAAATAAAGAACAACCAATGAGTTTAAGAATTTACCGTGTAGCTTGTGGCTAACGGGTCGTGTCTACAAGGAGGGATGCGATAGAAGCTTTTCGGTGAATAGTTTAGAAATAAAAAATTGTGTTCGTTTTTTTTATGAAAAAGAAAATGGAAAGAAAGAGATGATTAAAAGAAAAATTGTAACTTTTAGAAAAGGTTTTGGAGAAGGTGATTTAGAAAGCTTGAGAATTGTTTTGGTTGTTTTTATAATAAGAAAGCAAATCTGGGCTCACTATCTCACTACTCAATTGTTCATTCCCCTCTTAAAATGTTAAGTGCCTCAAGTGATCATTTACAAAACTTAAAATTGATTTTTAGAAAACTTTAAGTAAAGCACATACGATGGTTAGAAGCGTTGAGTCTTTTCTTCAAAAAATCGTGAGAGTTGGATATTAAAACATCAAGCGCGAAGAAGCAAGAATGAAATAAAAACAACTCAAGAGATGTTCATGAAAGAAGTGAGAAATTCAACAATCCAAACCCATCCTCATGTGCCTTCAAGAACACTTTCAAAAAGAAAGGCTTTTAAGTAAGGCATTCTTATGAGTCATCGGGTCTTTTTCTTTTAAAAGCAGAAGAGAAGGAGAGTAAAAGAGAGTTCGATAGCGAGCCCAGAAAATCATTTAGTTATCCATAGAAAATGAAGAAGAAAGCAAAATAATGAACGACATACCGAAACACGAGTGGAAGGAAATGTGGCTTGATTCTTGTATTGCTGTCACTTCAATCTTCAAGTACAAGCTCTCAGTCCTCTCTCTCTCACAAGTTTTGATACTGGACTACAAATTAAAAAGCAAGAGTACAACTTTTGTTCTAACTAACAAAGAGCCTAAATCCTAAGAAAATAAATACAAAACTTAATCCTAGTCTTCGCTGCATTTTTCTTTGCTGAAACCCATATTTATAGCCAAAAACCAAACGAATAGGATCCCAGGAAGATTGGGGAGCAAACGCTCCCCCAATAGAAGTTGTTTGGCCGCGAAAACGCGGCTTGGGCCGCGTTTTCGCGGCCCTGGTGTGGCCAGGTGGCCACACCAAAAGGGGGGAGATCACTGGTTTGGTGTTTGGTCTGTATCTACTGCTGGTTTTCTTGTTTCTGCTCCAACCATTGACGAAACACCCTTTGATTTTGTAGCTTCAATCGATCGATTCAGGGAGGATTCTTCTCAACCTCTTGATTTGCCAAGATTTAGCCCAGATTTCTTCATTTCGAATTTATTCTGAATTAATTCGGAATTTGGTGGGCTTTTGGGCTTGTTTCTCTTTTCTTTATTTAAGCACTTGGGCCTATATTTAGCAAAGAAAAAGAAAACTTATTAATAGGAAAAAAAGCATGGTAAGGTGACAAAGTATATGCAACATATGTGACAAATCACACCCCCACACTTATCTTTTGCTCGCCCTCGAGCAAAATATCAGACTAATTCTCATCAATTATTAGACCACTTTCGCAGGTCACTCGATTGCACTGAGCATGTGCAATAAGCCGTTAAACCTCTAGGTCACCCCTAGAGGATGAGTTTTGTCTCGTGAGGGTTTTCAACGGATTACACCCACAAAATCCAAAACGAAAGAGAAAAAAGTTAGTATTTTTGAAAAGCATATATTTTTTTTTAAAGAGAAAATATTTGAAGTATATTTGTGAGAGTTTAAGTAATCTATAAGTTATAGGAATATCAAATTTTTCATTCCTAAACTTAGTCTCTATTCAAAAACATGTTATCAATTAAAGTAAGGAGTCAAATTGTACTTCTCATCTAGTCTATTAATTTATCCTGAGTCGTATACACCATCGTGACTGTGAAGTTTACTAAGGGTTCTTCAACATTAATCCTATGCCTTATATTTATTTATTTTTTTGTGAAATTTATTCCTCAATTTCATTAGGCTTTCTAATCTTCCCATGTAACAAGCATTCAGTCGGTGAAACCCAAACCGGACAGTTTTAGGGCACCAGGTGAGAAAACACCCCTAAGGACTTAAACACTCGAGCAGATAAGGCCACGAAACCAAGGTTTTTATTTATACGATGTACCCCTTTTAGGCGTGAATACTTATGCTTCATGAGGCATAAATACCTAGCTTAATCAGAGGATACACATTTTTTTCAAACTTATCTAATTATCTTCTGCATAAATACTAAGGCTTGCTTAGGCCAAAGCACCTAGCTAATCAATAATTAGACTTTTTTTTTATATATTTTTATAAGGCATAAGAGTCTCTGTTTTTAAACCCTAAATGTGTAAGTGTATTTTGTGTGCATATGTCATCAAGGTAAATATCAAGACTAAATTACTTTCTCAAATTTTTCTTCCAGACCCTAAGAATCAAACAAGTTTTCTTATTTTGACCAAGTGTAAGAAATCCTAATTATGATTCTCCTATTCCTTAAAATTGACTTAAATTCTTACAAAAAATATATCAAAATATTGTCTACCTTTTTTAAAAAAATTTTTTTTTGTCTTTTATATATATCCATTTTTTTTCTTTTTTTTCTTCTTTTTTTTTATATCAGTCATGTTAGAACCCTCCCCCACACTGATCTCATGCATTGTCCCCAATGTATGAAAGAAATGTATAAGTGCATGAAATAAAATGGAAAGGAGGAAAGTTACCGATACACTGGGTCAAAAAGACCCATTGCCGTTTCAGTTACCGGCACCGATTCCAAGAAAGGTTTAAGGCGTTGACCATTTACCTTAAAGTCATTTTCATTCTTGGGGTCACTGATCTCAACTGCACCGTGTGGAAACACGGTTTTTACAACGAATGGCCCAGTCCATCTCGATTTCAATTTTCCTGGAAAAAGATGAAGCCTAGAATTATAGAGTAAGACTTTTTGTCCGGGGACAAAGGTTTTTCTTATGATGTTCTTGTCGTGGAAAATCTTGACTCTCTCTTTAGTGATCCTAGCATTTTCATAGGCTTCATTTCTCAATTCCTCCAATTCAGAAATTTGTAATTTCCGAAGGTCACTGGCCTTAGTCAAGTCGAAATTCAACTGCTTGATTGTCCATAAGGCTCGGTGCTCTAACTCAACGAGCAAGTGACTAGGTTTCCAATTCTTCCCCATGTTCACTTGTCAAGTTCTCAATTAGGTTGACTTCAAATGTTTGGTCCTCTATATCGCGGAGTTGTTTTCCTAGATTGAAGACATTGATTTCTCTAGTCATGTCCCCAAAGGTTAACCTCATAGACCCATTCCTACAATTGATGATGGCATTAGCAGTAGCAAGGAATGGTCGACCTAGGATAACAGGAGTTTGAGCCCTACGATTGGAGTTGGACACAGGTTGTGTCTCCAGAACTATGAAATCGACAGGGTATATGAACTCTCCTACCCGGATCAGGACATCATTAATCTCTCCTTTTGAAACTTTAACAGAACGGTCAGCCAGTTGGATGGTGACTCGAGTTGGACTAAGATCGCCCAACCCGAGTTGTTGATAAACAGAGAATGGAAGCAAGTTGATACTTGCCCCCAAGTCAAGAAGTGCACGACTAATCTCGGCTTGTCCTATTGTGCAGGCAATGGTGGGACTACCTGGATCTTTGTATTTGACAGGGATAGGACCCGATAATAGCTCACTAATGTTAGTGGCTAAGAAGACCTTTTTTGGAACATTAGTCTTTCTCTTCTTGGTGCACATGTCCTTAAGAAATTTAGCATAGGAAGGAACTTGTTGGATGGCATCAAGAAGTGGCACATTTATCTTCACTTGGTTAAACATCTCGATTATCTTGTCCATGTGAGGATTTTGCTTGTTATTTTTTAGCCTATTAGAAAATGGTACTATAGGCTGGTGCACCTGGCTGGCTGACTTGTCTTTTTCAGATTCGTCAGAATTGGAAGGAATTGGATTAGATGAGGTGGAAGCTTGATTGTGGTTGTGCTGAATGGGATTGGTTGGTGTTGACACTTGATTGTCAACTCTCTTTCCGGACCTCAATGTATGAACAGCATTACATTGATTAAATGAATTATCCTCAGCCAAATGAGCTTGTTGGGAATTCCTCGGATTGGTGACTGGCTGACTAGGCAGGGCACCCTTTTGTCTCTCATTCTGTGGGTTGGCTAGTTGACTCATTTGAACCTCTAACCTCTGAATGGTTTGCATGAGAGAGTCTTGTTTTTTCATGTATCTCTCTATGTTTCTTTCAAAGTCAGTCATTCTCCTTTCTAATTGAGGATTCTGGAAGGAGGATTGTTGAGCTTGGTTGGGAAAGTTTTGTTGATAATTCGGAAAGTTTGGTGGATGGTTGGGAGAATTATTATGGAAATTGGAGAAGTTGGGTTGATGATTGGAAGAATTATTACCATGATGGAAGTGGCTAGCATGATTTGATCGTGAATGGTCAGAGTTATTCTGGCTCCATGAGAAATTAGGGTGATTTCTCCAGCCGGGATTGTACGTTGGAGCGTAAGGGTTATTGTTCGGCCTTGAAAAGGCCGCATTCATCGGTTCATGGTAGGGTTGCTGAGCCTGAAACACTGGGCACTCCTCGACCACATGATTCATGGCTTGACAGTAAGTGCAACCCGGTGTTGGAAATTGGTTCGGGCTGACTTGATTTACTAGACTTGGTTCTTTCGTTTCTAGAGCTTCCAGTCTTCTAGCCACTAACTTAGCCTCATTAGCGATGGACGATTCGATAGAATGGAGACCTCCTTTTGAAGAAATGGAGTTAGGATTCCTAGAGGTCTCACCAGCAGATTCCCATTGGATGGTCTTCTCAGCTAGATTTTCATACAAATCCCATCCTTCATCTTCATCTTTCTGCAAGAAACCCCCTTGGCACATACTTTCTAAGAGGGTTTTGGTGGAATAGTCTAAACCGTCATAGAGAATTTGGCATTGTCGCCATTTCTCTATTCCATGGTGTGGACATTGGACAAGGAGGTCTTTAAAGCGTTCAAAGTACCTCCAGAACGGTTCACTAGGTTCTTGCTTGAATTACATGATCGTCTTCCTAATGAGAGCGGTTTTATGGATAGGATTGAATTTCTTCAAGAAAACCATGATGAAACCATCCCAGGATGTGATGGAACCGGCTGCTAAGCTGTAGAGCCACTTCTTTGCTAGGTCCTTAAGTGCAAAAGGGATAAATCTCAACCTAATAGCATCGTCTACAAGGTGTGAGATTTTCATCATTAGACATACTTCCTCAAATTCTCTTATGAAGAAGTTGGCATCTTCGGACTCTAGGCCATGAAACTAGGGAAGTGTGTTGATGAATTGAGGCTTGAGCTCAAAATTGTATTCACCAACCGATGGAAGTGAAATGCAAGATGGAAGTGAGGTCCTAATGGGGTAGACCTATCCTGCAGTGATGTTGATTGAGCCATTACCGGATCTGGTCTTGGTTCAAACTTGGGTGGTGATGTGTTTCTAGTCAACCTAGATGAATTAGGGTCTCTCGACCACACTTGCATATACAAACACAATCACAATCACAACAAGTTCAAACAACAGTCAACAATAGAAATCAACCAAGCCTAGTCTAAGGTACCCTCGACCTAGACAACTCCTAACTGGTTGATTGTCCACAAGAGGTAGAATGTAGACTTTGACCACAAGCTAATCAGCCAGGTCAGGGCAAGATTGGTGGGAGGTTTTCCGTCAAAGACGTTCCTTAATTAAATAACCACCAATCTTCGGGCTTTCGGCCCTCAATCCCCTTCCTAGACACTGATTTGGCAGGAGTCAATTTTCAACACCTTCCCTCTTTAGGATAATCTCCTAGTGAGTTTGAGATGTCCCTAAGGCCAACGTCTATCAGATTTTACTTAGGCTTAGGTTTGTGAGTGCTTGGAGTCTGATTTTTTGGGCCAAAGAAGGGTGATTAAATCCCCACCTTATCTTGTTGTTGGGTGTTGCCCTTAAAATCAATTTGTGCAAGTGTACAAGATAAATAAGATTCACTCAAAGCGATATAAATCAACCAAGAAATGAGTCCTATTCTGAATGCAATGCGTACGTACCTTGCTCCAGCACTCTTCAACAGTAAAGTAAATGAATTGAAAAGACTCGTGCCTATAATGCAAACGTCTAATCAATTTTTTAACTTTTCAACAAGTGTTTTACTGTTGACTTAAAACAGGGATGTTGGATAGCAGAAATAGCACAAATATGACATATAAAAACTAAAATTTTTGCTAGCAATATGTCCTGCAAAAAAGAGTTTTTAGTAGTCCAATGAATTTTTTCAGATTTTGCAATGCAATTTCTTGAAATTCTGTTTCCTACTTTCGAGAGTAGGGGCACAGAATTTGCAAGTCTTCTCTTGCAAAGCTTGAATGCTAGATCTTGATCTTCAAGTCCCTGAAACAACACACAAAACTTGTTAAAACAACTACACCGTTCCCTCCCCGGCAACGGCGCCAAAAATTGATCGCTAAAATAAAGAACAACCAATGAGTTTAAGAATTTACCGTGTAGCTTATGGCTAACGGGTCGTGTCCACAAGGAGGGATGCGATTGAAGCTTTTCGGTGAATAGTTTAGAAACAAGAAATTGTGTTCGTTTTTTTATGAAAAAGAAAATGGAAAGAAAGAGATGATTAAAAGAAAAATTGCAACTTTTAGAAAAGGTTTTGGAGAAGGTGATTTAGAAAGCTTGAGAATTATTTTGGTTGATTTTATAATAAAAAAGCAAATCTGGGCTCACTATCTCACTACTCAATTGTTCATTCCCCTTTTAAAATGTTAAGTGCCTCAAGTGATCATTTGCAAAACTTAAAGTTGATTTTTAGAAAGCTTTAAGTAAAGCACATACGATGGTTAGAAGAGTTGAGTCTTTTCTTCAAAAAACCGTGAGAGTTGGATATTAAAACATCAAGCGTGAAGAAGCAAGAATGAAATAAAAACAACTCAAGAGATGTTCATGAAAGAAGTGAGAAATTCAACAATCCAAACCCATCCTCATGTGTGTAAGGTCCCTAGTTGGAAATACTGTATTTTCATTTTTCCTAAAGTATTTATTTGATTTATTGATTATTTTTATTTAATCAACTTAATTTATTATTATTATTATTACGTATTTTAGTAGCAGTTGTTATTAATATTGATGATTGCCATTATTAGTGTTGCTATTATTATTATTACTATTATTTATTATTATTAGTATGGCCACGTAATGTTATTGGCATTATTATTAATATTTTGGTTAAGTAATGTTGATAATATTGGGTTATTATTTTGTAGTGGTATTTATGGTATTTCCTTCCCTTGAATTTTTATTCATGCCTTATCCCTTGTCCCTATACCCGTTATCTGATCCAATACCCACTACCCATTTACCTATTTGGATCCAACCTGCAACCCGTTACCCAATAACCCATTCTATATAATCCTAATCCTTAACCTAATCTAACCCTAAACTAATCCTCCTTCACAAATCCAGCCGCCACCACCGTCTCCCCATCTGCTTCACCCCCCCACCTGCCTGCGCAGCCAATAACCAGGAGCACCAGGCCGCGAGAACCCTGAACTTCCTCCCTTGTGGCACGCCATCCAACCTCCAGCAGCACCTAAGCTGCGCCCGCACAGTGCCGCACAACGTCCCCGGCAACACTCCAGCCCTCGGCAGCATGGCCCACCCTTGCTTCCTCCCTGACGCAGCTGCCTAGCCAGGCCGTGCCCCTTCCAATTATAGCCGAGCTCAGTAGCGTGAGCTTGTAATCTAGCGGGGCTTTAAAGTGGTGTGAACACTGGATAAATGTAGTTGGATATCTGGGCTCTGGAGTGTTGCTCCTACCCGTTCCAAGTTGGGTAATGATTCTTGTGGGCGGGGCTGGTTTCTCACAGAGCAGCGAAGACCTCCCAGTCTTGACGGTGGAAGAAGGGACAACAGGCCAGTGCTCCCTGTGGTGTGGCCCGCTATCTATGGTCCCCAGCCGTGAGTTCCCTTGTTCATCTCCCTTTATTTGTATTATATGATGTTTAATGCAAATGGGTGTTGTGCTTAATTATGTAAGTATATTTATTCATATGTGTTGGTTGTGTGCGACAAATACCTTACTCTGAGCCATTTTTCGGCTCTCCGTTGACCGCCGTGGATCACCGTAGGCGAGCGCGAACGCACCCACGCCCTTCATGGCGAGATGCTCTATCCAACGGCACTCTCCGCGGCCTCGGACGCCTCCGTCGGAGCCTCCATCGGTGCGCCGCAAGTTGCCCCGAGGTTAGCGTTATTTTCATGTATAAGGGCAATATTGTAATAATTGAGAAATTTATATAAATGTGTGTTGGTGTGTGCGTGAGTGGTGACATGCATACATGTGTATGCATGATGTATATGAATGCATGGGTGTGAATTAATTAATGTTTAGGTGCTTATAGTTAATAGAAGGTATTTATTAATTTAGGTATGTATGCATGTATTAATGCATGGGTATGTTACTATGTATGTATATTTAATTAAGTGCATGTTTACATTTATTATGTGGGTGTTTGGGTATTATTGTGGATATTACATGATGGATGTGCATGTCCATGTATTTTAATTCATGTAAGTATATGTATATATATGTATGTATAGAGGTGTATGTATGTGTATACTCGTATATACGAATATATATATATATATATATATATATATATATATATATATATATGTATGTATGTATGTACGTGGGTGTACACATATGTGTCGGTGTGCTCGGGAGTAAGTTTAGTGTATATTTATATTTTTTTGTATGTGTTGGTTGCGTGTTGCAGCGTTCGGAATCGTTTGGTGAGATTCGGACCGTTGCGGGAGACCCGGACCCGATCCGGATTCATGCTCGTTGTGGACCTGATACACTTGCAATTCGAAGACCGATCCATAGGACGATCCGAAGATCAGTACTGGTTCGTGCAGTGAAGACCAGACGGCTATTCGGTTCTGAAACTGCGTCATTTCATGTGAGTGTTTGCTTTTATCTAAATTCTTTATTTTTCGTTGTTTACATGTATGTATGTCTTGCCTTTATCATTTCATGTGATTATTTGATGTATTTTATCAATGTGACTACCTGTATCGCTTCACGAGACGTCAGTGGATATTCATCATATTTATTTTGCTAATCTGAGTATTTATTAGCGTCATTTCATGTGTAGCTATTTACCACTATTGATTCAGAACTAGTTGAGGCATATCTTATAATGTGATTTTATTTGATCTATTGATCAGCTGACCTACTTCATATTTGAGGTTAGAGGAATGATCTTATGCATACCATTTGTCGGTAGTTGTTGGTGATTATTTCAGATTAGAACTTCTGTGGATATTGAGAAAGTATTAGATATGACATTGCTTTAACCGATAGACTGATCTACCGATACTTGGATTGGCGTTGACATAGTTAGAGTTGGAGTTGATCTGAATTTATGGATTTGATTAGTGGACTAGATGGTATGGACTTGACCTTGTAACTGATATAGCTGTGATAAATTCTAAAATGTAGATATGTATTGATCTTGAGCATGATGGGTCCTTGATTGTGATTAGAGATTCATATACTATGTGAAGGGAATTTCAGTCATATTGTTGGATGACGTATTTTGATGATAATAAGTGTAACATATACCATTTTGTTTATTTTTTTGGAAATCGTTAAAAGACTTAATCATGCACGCACAGGTATGTTAGTCGACTTGCTCCTACCTTAGTCGACTAACTCTTGTTCTGACTGCTGTTTTAGATTCTTATGGATTAAGGACTTTACTCTTTAGTTTTGATTCTTGGTTATAGTTGGATGAATCTGGTCTTGAGGAAGAGGTATAGATTGAATTGACCTTACCTGATAGATCTTAGATATATATGTTTGATATATTACTTGACTTTGGGATCCTGTGATTGACCTTGATAGAGTGAGAGTGTGTGATAATCTTGATCGAATTAGAATATGAGGATTTGATTAGATGTATCAAAACATGTAGTATTTCAGTTATTGAGATTTGGATATATCGATGACTTGAGGATCAGAGTTGATCGTTAGGATGAGAGAATTGATTATTGATTTATGGGACTTATGATTACTATACCAGATTACCTTAATAAGGTTGATGTTTGAGGTTCATGAGGATAGCTATTGAGATTATGAGTTGGCAGATTAACTATAGACATTATATCAGTGGATGTGATCTTGATCAGTTTAATATGAAATTGTATAATGACTAGAGGTACAGGACTGTTACTGTATAAATTCATGTTACTGAAAGTTACTGGGAAAATATTGTTAGACCGTAACACTTTCATTGTTCTATTGTTCTACCGTTTACACGGTAATATTGTTCACATTGTTATTATTACATTGATATTGTTACTGTCACCATATCGTCCCAGTAATTGAAATAACATGGAAATTGATTGTTATAAATAATAAAGTAATTGAACAACTTACACTGGGATTGGGGAAATTGATGGAGGAGACAGCGTCTGTATTTTGGGTGGACCAAGGATACAGGTTGTGCAGCCGAGATACGGTTCCACTGCAGGGTTCCGGGAGATGACTGACATCCCGTATTGTTCATATTGTCATTATTATTGACACATTGTTATTGTTATTGTTATTGACTACCTAGCGGTAGGACCTGGTTCAGCGCCAGGTGATTGGGCCGTGGTTCCGGGTATGTACGGAAACCACCTAAAGCATGGACAATGTCTCTTCTATTAATTTCAATAAATTTAGGATATCGATTGACACGTGTAGTAGACGTAGTATGGGATGCGTCTATTATAGGTAGCAATTGCTGTTCGTTAACATAATAAATGATAATGAACTGTTAATGCATTGTGACTGACCTTAATCACCTGATTGTACATATATATTCCTATGATAGACATATGACTATAACCATGACCAGATTTATATACCAGATTAGTGACATTGTTAGGATTCACATGTAGACATCAGTTGTTTATTTACAGTTGTGATAGTTGTCTTATATCTTTATTCATGTTGTTATCAGATATACTACAGTTCAGTTATTGATCATGTTATTTAGTTTCTTATATCTACAGTTGTTCTTGTTATTACTTTATGCACATTGTTTATATGCACGAGCTTTCCCTTTACACACACACACTCACCAGGTCGCTTTCTGACGACCCTGGATTTGCACGTCCAGATATTGGACGGTTTGTTTCTATTGTGCAGGTGTTCGTTGAGACTGTACGCTTCGTGAATAGCTGGAGCTTCTCCCTGTTCTATTCTGGTACTCTTATCTTTCTAGCCTTCGTATCATCTCCTGATTCTTATTATATCAGTTCAGTAGTTAATCCAGTCTTGATTTATATGATATCATGTGTGGTTGTTTATATGTGATGTTGCAGTATTCATGATTTATTTCAGTTGGGATTTATTATAGCTTGTTTCGGGTTACTTAAGACTTAGCGCGTATACGTGGGGGGTTTTTCTTGCGTATATGCGTCGCCGACTCTCGTCGCGACTCCATGTCCACGTATTTTGAGAAGCGGGGCGTGACAATGTGCCTTCAAGAACACTTTCAAAAAGAAAGGCTTTTAAGTAAGGCATTCTTATGAGTCATCGGGTCTTTTTCTTTTAAAAGCAGAAGAGAAGGAGAGTAAAAGAGAGTTCGATAGCGAGCACAGAAAATTGTTTAGTTATCCATAGAAAATGAAGAAGAAAGCAAAATAATGCACGACATACCGAAACACGAGTGGAAGGAAATGTGGCTTGATTTTTGTATTGCTGTCACTTCAATCTTAAGTACAAGCTCTCAGTCCTCTCTCTCACAAGTTTTGATACTGGACTACAAATTAAAAAGTAAGATTACAACTTTTGTTCTAGCTAACAAAGAGCCTAAATCCTAAGAAAATAAATAC
Organism: Agave tequilana; assembly: GCA_038442645.1. Classification (NCBI taxonomy): domain Eukaryota; kingdom Viridiplantae; phylum Streptophyta; class Magnoliopsida; order Asparagales; family Asparagaceae; genus Agave; species Agave tequilana. Next base: position 94,058 of record JAVJIF010011614.1, read on the forward strand.
AAAACTTAATCCTAGTCTTCGCTGCATTTTTCTTTGCTGAAACCCATATTTATAGCCAAAAACCAAACGAGTAGGATCCCGGGAAGATTGGGGGAGCAAACGCTCCCCAACAGAAGTTGTTTGGCCGTGGAAACGTGGCTTGGGCCGCGTTTCCGCGGTCCTGGTGTGGCCAGGTGGCCACACCAAAAGGGGGGAGATCACTGGTTTGGTGTTTGGTCCGTTTCTACTGCTGGTTTTCTTGTTTCTGCTCCAACCGTTGACGAAACAGCCTTTGATTTTGTAGCTTCAATCGCTCGATTCAGGGAGGATTCTTCTCAACCTCTTGATTTGCCAAGATTTAGCTCAGATTTCTTCATTTCGAATTTATTCTGAATTAATTCGGAATTTAGTGGGCTTTTGGGCTTGTTTCTCTTTTCTTTCTTTAAGCACTTGGGCCTATATTTAGCAAAGAAAAAGAAAACTTATTAATAGGAAAAAAAGCATGGTAAGGTGACAAAGTATATGCAACATATGTGATAAATCAATCCTCGGCCATCACTAATTCTTGGCTTCAAGAGACGATACAAAGCATGGCAAATGAGATGGTTCTTCACATTCAAACTTGCATCAAGAGCAAGCTAATACAAACATTAGATCATCAAAACCATTGAAATAAAGCATGAAATAAGAGAGAGTTAGCTTGGTTAGCAAGTTAGCAAGTTAGATGTTAGAACCCATCATCATGAGCCATCAATGGCTCTTGCAAGAGCAAGGCCTTGTAGAGGCTACTAGATTCATGTGGATTATCAAGTAAGTGGTTAGATGGTTAGTGGTTAGTAGTTAGATTGCCATGAGAAGAAAAGTTAGCCAAGCGACATGTAGAAGATGGAGGAGATTACATTAGAGAAGAAAGGAGGCACCTTTACATAGATTGTCACTATCTATTACATCAATACCTCTCTATCTCTCTCTCTCTCTGAATCTCTCAGCCCTACTACAAGATCTAAAAACGAAATAACATAATAAAATACAAGAAATGAAGAACACCTACCTACACTACACTAAAACATAGAAACCCTAGCCTAAAAATGAAAACTCCCCCGTTTTGGCCAAATACAGGGGTATATATAGGCGTAGGAATCCTCTGGAAGACGAGATGGGGCCACGCGTCGAAAATTGACGCGTGGCTCCACTCTATTGCCCCGGAAACGCGGCAATAGCCGCGTTTTCGCGGCAATACCAGGGACTTAGGTCCCTGGTTTTTGTCCGGATGTCCCCGTTGGTTCTAGCAGCTTCCTGGTATACCCCGTTTCTGGTAATTTCGTCCGAATATTCGTCTGACGTGTGTAAGGGTTTAGGTTCATCGTATCTTCTAGATGATCCCTTACTTGGCCTCCACGAAATTCGGGATTAATTACCTTAAAAGGGGTTTAATTAAGCTCCTATTACTCCTTTGCCCTTAAACTCTTGATTTACCTTAAATAGAGACCAAAACACGGTTTAGACCAACAATTTATTCATAAATCGATGGGGAAATGTGATATAATAATGCATAATCGTAGACTAATCACACCCCCACACTTATCTTTTGCTCTTTCTGAGCAAAACAAGGAAAGAAAAACTATACTACAGAGGTTATTACACCACTTTCGCAGGTGACGCGATTGCACTGAGCGTGTGCAACAAGCCGTTAAACCTCTAGGTTACCCTAGAGGAGGAGTGTTGTCTCCTGAGGGTTTTCAGCGGATTGCACCCACAAAATCTATAAAGAAAGAAGACAAATGTTAGTATTTTAAAAACGCATTTTGAAAGAGAGACAAGTTTATGAAATATTTTTGCAAAAATATAAGCGATCTAAGGTCATAAGTCCACCAAAAATCATTCTTTCTTAAACTTAGTCTCTATGCAAGATCTTGTCTTTAATTAAGGTAAGAATTCAAAATTGGATTGAATATTTTATCTTTCATAAAACCTAGATAATATACACTTTGTGATGTGAAGATTTCTGGAATTTCAACTCTAACCATCAAGCCATTTATTTATATATATATATATATATTCTTTCTTTTTCTTCTTTTTCTTCCCTTAGTTTTCTTAGGCTTTCTAGTTCACCCATGTAGCGAGCCTATAACCGATGACTCCCGGACCAGACGGTTTTAGGGCATCAGATGAGAAAACATCCCTCGGGTTTAAGAACTCAAGTAAACAAGGCCACAAAACTAAGGGGGATTATTTGTTTTTTTTACCACCGTTAGGCGTGAATAATCATGCTTCTTGAGGCATAATTATCCAGCTTAATAAGTGATGTTTTCTTCATATAATTTTTCTTTTTATTTATTTTTACTTTATGGCATTTTAGGTCTTTGTTTCCATCCCAAAAATTGTGTAAGTGTGAAGTGCATACTATCTAAGGCAACAAATTCAAGATAAAATTATCCCCCCAATTTATCTTACTTAGCCTATAATTTTAAAAAAGATCCATTATTTCGACTAGTTTTAAGATGTCATAATTAAAGCTTCCTTAATTTCTAAGATCATCTTAATTTTCTTAAAAATAGATCAAAACTTTGTCTTTTATTTCAAAAAGTTTTTAAAGAAAGAGAAAAATTCCTATACAAAAGGGAATATTTCTAAAAGTATCCTAAAAGAAGTGTAAAAGAAAGAAAATCTAAAAACTCTATGTTAGTAAACCCTCCCCCATACTTATCTCATGCATTGTCCTCAATGCATCGTGATGTATGTATGCATGAAACAAATAGAGAGGGAAGGAAAAATCATCTCAAGGTGGCGGTTCCGGTGGCGGTCTGATTGGTCCACGGAATGCGGCCCAATCCAACTTGCGTGGAGTCTGGAGGAACCTACCAGAGACCTCTAGAATACAACCCACTAAAATGATGTATATATTTATGATTTTTATTAAGAATTTTACCCCCATCTAATTTTCAAATTTTCAAAATAATTTCAGAATCAAGTTTATCAAGACCCCTGTCCCAGAATGGAATGATTGATTTGGACTCAGGAAGTACAGGAACTAATACCGACTCAGGAAAAGACTTAAGTCAAGTAAGGTTCGGGAGTCGAGATCGGTTCAGGAAGTGGGTCCAAATCAAGAAGTTGAAACTCAAGTCCACAATCATTTCCCCATGATGGAATGTGACTTTCTAAGATTGGTGATATCAGTTCCGGAATGACAAGTATGGGAATCAAAACTGACTCTAAAATGTTGCTCAAATTGGGTAACGTAACAGGAGTCAATAGTGATTCAGGAATTTGAACTGGATCACAAATTTAAGGATCAAAGTCACATTCCTCATTAAGTTCAATTCCATAAAAATGAGAACTTGCCAATTTATCAATGGGACTTTCGAAAGTATGAAATTGATCTTCAATATGATCATCATAAATGATTGGTGATTCAATTTCACAATGGACTGGCACTGGATCCAATACTGACTCGGGAAAGGATTGAAATCAGGTAAAAACACCTCAGTCAATATTGAATCAGGAAGTGAAATTGAATTATCAAGTGGAAGTTCAGGATCATATTCATGCTCAAGTTCAATTTCAGGAAAAGGATAACTTGCCAATATGTCAATGGGATTTGAAGTTTGGACAAGTTCAGATGGGTGTGCTGAAATTGAATCTTGGTTTCCAAAATGACAAGAGTCCTGGGTCAGATCAGTAGCGTTTGGCATAACTGAATTGGTCAAAGATTGATAAGATAGAGTTTCCTCATTCCTATAAATGCTAACCAATTGACTCAATTGTGTTTCCAACCTATTGACAGACTCAGAAGAAGATTTTTGAAATTATAACATAGACTCCTGCAAGATTTCTATACTCTTTTCTAGACTTGATTTTTCTACAAGTGGATGCTCTAGAATGGGAGTATAAGAATCTTGGTTTTGGAAATTTTGTGAAGAATGTGAGTTAGAAATGTTTGAGATTGAAGCTTGGACTCACACAAGAGTTTCTTACTCATTTCCAGGGCAGATGGTTGTTCATTATGAGGAGGTGGAACTGAGTAAGACTCTTGAAAATACTGTGAAATTGGAGAGGCCAATGTTTTCTGAAGTTGTTGCTCGGCCTATTGTAGATTGGCTTCTATACTCTTTTGTAACTCAGATTTTTCTTCAATTGGTGATTCAGAAAAAGGAGTATAGGAAGCGAAATCGGGGAATGAACATTGTGTAAATTGTAGACAAGGTGAACATGAGGGACAAGGAGGTTGAAAATTAAACTCGGGGAAGTGAATCCCCATTGACTCTGTGACGAGTTGAAATTATTTTGGAAATTATAGCCATAAGAATGTGGGTATGGGTTGTATTGATTCGGATAAGTCCAACCCGGTGTATTTGGTTGATGCATATTGTAAAAAGCCGGGCTGGAATTATTCGAATCGAATGGGGTTGGTGTGAAATATAGATTCATATTCGGATTGAAAGAATTGTTATTGTTGAATTCCATATCACAAACAATCACAAGCAAAAAGGAAAAATCAAACAACAATCAAAAAGAAAAAATCAAAACCAAGCCTATAGTAGGGTTGACCTAGACCTAGACGACTCCTAACTGGTCGATTACCCGGGGGAGGTTGTTGCTTGAATCCAACCACAAGCTAATCGGCCAGGTAGGGGCAAAATACGGTGGGAGGTATTCGTGCGTAAGCAACGGGCCTTAATTACGCTAAACCACGGTATCTTCGAGGCGTAACCTCTTAATCCCCAACCTTAGACACCGATTTCACAAGATTAAGATTCAAAACAAGTTCCACCCTCGGTCAATCTCTTAATGAGTCCGAGATATCCTTAGGGGCCAACGTCTATCAAATTTTATTAGGGTTTGGGTTGTGTGAGTGGGGAGGTGGTTTTGGGCTAAGGAAGGGTGATAAAATCCCCACCTTATATTGTATGGGTTTTGCCCTTAATTTAAATTCGTGCAAGTGTGCAATATAGACAAGAATATAACACAAGCGATAAATCACCCACGTGTTTGTCCTATGCTATATGCAATGCCATATGTACATCTCCATCCAGATCACAACAACAGAACAAAACACAGTATATTGGAATTGAATGGACAGTGCCTAAATGCAAATGTCTAAGCCGTTTTAAAAGCGTCCAAATACCGTATTTTAGTTCTTTAGTTTATTATAGTGTTTAGGCAATCAAAGTAGGAAAGTAATAATACAGATCAACTAGCTATTACAATGAACACATCCCAGCACAACAGGATACACAATGATTACAAAATGGCCGCGTTTTCGCGACAAAAGTCGCGTTTGCGCAGTAGTTCTTTAGAAGCTGGGGCCCTGCTTTCAAGAGTAGGGAGATGCAAAGCTAGTTTTTATTCTGCAATGTTAAGATCCTATAAAGAATGTCCTGCACACCAAAACAGAGAAGACGATGTTAACAAAAACGTGAAATCAAAACCACTCCAGTTCCCCAGCAACGGCACCAAAATTTGATCAGGAGGAAACCAGCACTCAAAAACGTGTAGTTCGTGAAATCAATATAAAAGCTCGTTTGTGTTAATGTTCCCTCGATACTTCCGTTATAGCATTGGCTCAACGGGTCAAATCCACAGGGAAGGGAGGCGATAGAAGCATTGACAGTTTCTATTCACGTTGTTTGTTAACTGTTCTTCTTTGTTAAAAGAATGAAAAGGAAAAGAAAAGGAAAGACAGAATGTGGTAGGTGAGGAGAGCGATGAAAACGTCGATGTAAAAATAAAAGAAGAGTGGTTTGGAAAACAAATAGGAAAGAAGATGGAACAAAGGTGAACTAAAAAGGCGGTGAAAACATCGATAGAAAAATTATAGAAGAGTTTTGAAAATAGTTTCTAAAACAAGATAAAAGAAAACTCATGGCTACTAATTACTAATTGCTCCACTAACCATGCTAACCTCTTAGTGATAGTTGCCTCAAATTTGATCCTCGGCCATCACTAATCCTTGGCTTCAAGAGACGATACAAAGCATGGCAAATGAGATGGTTCTTCACATTCAAACTTGCATCAAGAGTAAGGTAATACAAACATTAGATCATCAAAACCATTGAAAGAAAGCATGAAATAAGAGAGAGTTAGCTTGATTAGCAAGTTAGCAAGTTAGATGTTAGAACCCATCATCATGAGCCATCAATGGCTCTTGCAAGAGCAAGGCCTTGTAGAGGCTACTAGATTCATGTGGATTATCAAGTAAGTGGTTAGATGGTTAGTGGTTAGTAGTTAGATTGCCATGAGAAGAAAAGTTAGCCAAGCAACATGTAGAAGATGGAGGAGATTACATTGGAGAAGAAAGGAGGCACCTTTACATAGATTGTCACCATCAATTACATCAATCCCTCTCTATCTCTCTCTCTCTGAATCTCTCAGCCCTACTACAAGATCTAAAAATGAAATAACATAACAAAATACAAGAAATGAAGAACACCTATCTACACTACACTAAAACATAGAAACCCTAGCCTAAAAATGAAAACTCCCCGTTTTGGCCAAATACAGGGGTATATATAGGCGTAGGAACCCTCTGGAAGACGAGACGGGGCCACGCGTCAAAAATCGACGCGTGGCTCCACTCTATTATCGCGAAAACGCGATAATTGCCTCGTTTTCGTGGCAATACCAGGGACTTAGGTCCCTGATTTTTGTCTGGATGTCCCCATTGGTTCTAACAGCTTCCTGGTATATCCCGTTTCTGGTAATTTCGTCCGAATATTCGTCTGACGTGCGTAAGAGTCTAGGTTCATCGTATCTTCTAGATGATCCCTTGCTTGGCCTCCACGAAATTCAGAATTAATTACCCTAAAAGGGGTTTAATTAAGCTCTTGTTACTCCTTTTTCCTTGAACTCTTGATTTACCTGAAATAGTGACCAAAACACGATTTAGACTGACAATTTATTCATAAATCGGTGGGAAAATGCGACATAATAATGCATAATCGTAGACTAATCACACCCCCACACTTATCTTTTTCTCATCCTGAGCAAAACAAGAAAAGAAAATCTATACTACAGAGGTTATTACACCACTTTCGCAGGTGACGCGATTGCACTGAGCGTGTGTAACAAGCCGTTAAACCTCTAGGTGACCCTAGAGGAGGAGTGTTGTCTCCTGAGGGTTTTTAGCGGATTGTACCCACAAAATCCATAAAGAAAGAAGATAAATGTTAGTATTTTAAAAACGCATTTTGAAAGAGAGACAAGTTTATGAAATATTTTTGCAAAAATATAAGCGATCTAAGGTCATAAGTCCACCAAAAATCATTCTTTCTTAAACTTAGTCTCTATGCAAGATCTTATCTTTAATTAAGGTAAGAATTCAAAATTGGATTGAATATTTTATCTTTCATAAAACCTACATAATATGCACTTTGTGATGTGAAGATTTCTGGGATTTCAACTCTAACCATCAAGCCATTTATTTATATATATATATTCTTTCTTTTTCTTCTTTTTCTTCCCTTAATTTTCTTAGGCTTTCTAGTTCACCCATGTAGCGAGCCTATAACCGATGACTCCCAGACCAGACGGTTTTAGGGCATCAGATGAGAAAACATCCCTCGGGTTTAAGGACTCAAGTAAACAAGGCCACAAAACTAAGGGGGATTATTTGTTTTTTTTACCACCGTTAGGCGTGAATAATCATGCTTCTTGAGGCATAATTATCCAGCTTAATAAGTGATGTTCTCTTCATATATTTTTTCTTTTTATTTATTTTTACTTTATGACATTTTAGGTCTTTATTTCCATCCCGAAAATTGTGTAAGTGTGAAGTGCATACTATCTAAGGCAACAAATTCAAGATAAAATTATCTCCCCAATTTATCTTACTTAGCCTATAATTTTAAACAAGATCCATTATTTCGACTAGTTTTAAGATGTCATAATTAAGGCTTCCTTAATTTCTAAGATCATCTTAATTTTCTTAAAAATAGATCAAAACTTTGTCTTTTATTTCAAAAAGTTTTAAAGAAAGAGAAAAATTCTATACAAAAGGGAATATTTCTAAAAGTATCCTAAAAGAAGTGTAAAAGAAAGAAAATCTAAAAACTCTATGTTAGTAAACCCTCCCCCACACTTATCTCATGCATTGTTCTCAATGCATCGTGATGTATGTATGCATGAAACAAATAGAGAGGGAAGGAAAAAATCACCTCAAGGTGGCGGTTCCGGTGGCGGTCTGATTGGTCCACGGAATGCGACCCAATCCAACTTGCGTGGAGTCCGGAGGAACCCACCAGAGACCTCTAGAATACAACCCACTAAAATGATGTATATATTTATGATTTTTATTAAGAATTTTACCCCATCTAATTTTCAATTTTTCAAAATAATTTCAGAGTCAAGTTTATCAAGACCCCTGTCCCAGAATGGAATGATTGATTTGGACTCAGGAAGTACAGGAACTAATACCGACTCAGGAAAAAGACTTAAGTCAAGTAAAGGTTCGGGAGTCGAGATCGGTTCAGGAAGTGGGTCCAAATCAAGAAGTTGAAACTCAAGTCCACAATCATTTTCCCATGGTGGAATGTGACTTTCTAAGATTGGTGATTTCAGTTCTGGAATGACAAGTATGGGAATCAAAACTGACTCTAAAATATTGCTCAAATTGGGTAACGTAACAGGAGTCAATAGTGATTCAGGAATTTGAACTGGATCACAAATTTGAGGATCAAAGTCACATTCCTCATTAAGTTCAATTCCATAAAAATGAGAACTTACCAATTTATCAATGGGACTTTCGAAAGTATGAAATTGGTCAAGTTCAATATGATCATCATAAATGATTGGTGATTCAATTTCACAATGGACTGGCACTGGATCCAATACTGACTCGGGAAAAGGATTGAAATCAGGTAAAAACACCTCAGTCAATATTGAATCAGAAAGTGAAATTGAATTATTAAGCGGAAGTTCAGGATCATATTCATGCTCAAGTTCAATTTCAGGAAAAGGATAACTTGCCAATATGTCAATGGGATTTGAAGTTTGGACAAGTTCAGATGGGTGTGCTGAAATTGAATCTTCGTTTTCAAAATGACAAGAGTCCTGGGTCAGATCAGTAGCGTTTGGCATAGCTGAATTGGTCAAAGATTGATAAGATAGAGTTTTCTCATTCCTATAAATGCTAACCAATTGACTCAATTGTGTTTCCAACCTATTGACAGACTCAGAAGAAGATTTTTGAAATTGTAACATAGACTCCTGCAAGATTTCTATACTCTTTTCTAGACTTGATTTTTCTACAAGTGGATGCTCTAGAATGGGAGTATAAGAATCTTGGTTTTGGAAATTTTGTGAAGAATGTGAGTCAGAAATGTTTTGAGATTGAAGATTGGACTCACACAAGAGTTCCTTACTCATTTCCAGGGCAGATGGTTGTTCATTATGAGGAGGTGGAACTGAGTAAGACTCTTGAAAATACTATGAAATTGGAGAGGCTAATGTTTTCTGAAGTTGTTGCTCGGCCTCTTGTAGATTGGCTTCTATACTCTTTTGTAACTCAGATTTTTCTTCAATTGGTGATTCAGAAAAAGGAGTATAGGAAGCAAAATCGGGGAATGAACATTATGTAAATTGTGGACAAGGTGAACATGGGGGACAAGGAGGTTGAAAATTAAACTCGGGGAAGTGAATCCCCATTGACTCTGTGACGTGTTGAAATTATTTTGGAAATTATAGTCATAAGAATGTGGGTATGGGTTGTATTGATTCGGATAAGTCCAACCCAGTGTATTTAGTTGATGCATATTGTAAAAAGCCGGGTTGGAATTATCCGAATCGAATGGGGTTGGTGTGAAATATGGATTCATATTCGGATTGAAAGAATAGTTATTATTGAATTCCATATCACAAACAATCACAAGCAAAAAGGAAAAATCAAACAACAATCAAAAAGAAAAAAATCAAAACCAAGCCTATAGTAGGGTTGACCTAGACCTAGACGACTCCTAACTGGTCGATTACCCGGGGGAGGTTGTTGCTTGAATCCGACCACAAGCTAATCGGCCAGGTAGGGGAAAAATACAGTGGGAGGTATCCGTGCGTAAGCAACGGGCCTTAATTACGCCAAACCACGGTATCTTCGAGGCGTAACCTCTTAATCCCCAACCTTAGACACCGATTTCACAAGAATAAGTTTCAAAACAAGTTCCACCCTCGGTCAATCTCTTAATAAGTCTGAGATATCCCTAGGGGCCAACGTCTATCAAATTTTATTAGGGCTTGGGCTGTGTGAGTGGGGAGGTGGTTTTTGGGCTAAGGAAGGGTGATAAAATCCCCACCTTATATTGTATGGGTTTTGCCCTTAATTTCAATTCGTGCAAGTGTACAATATAGACAAGAATATAACACAAGCGATAAATCACCCACGTGTTTGTCCTATGCTATATGCAATGCCATATGTACATCTCCATCCAGATCACAACAACAGAACAAAATACAGTATATTTGAATTGAATGGACACGTGCTTAAATGCAAATATCTAAGCCGTTTTAAAAGCGTCCAAATACCGTATTTTAGTTCTTTAGTTTATTATAGTGTTTAGGCAATCAAAGCAGGAAAGTAATAATACAGATCAACTAGCTATTACAATGAACACATCCCAGCACAACAAGATACACAATGATTACAAAATAGCCTCGTTTTCGCGGCAAAAGTCGCGTTTGCGTGGCGGTTCTTTAGAAGCTGGGGCCCTGCTTTCAAGAGCAGGGAGATGCAAAGCTAGTTTTTATTCTGCATTGTTAAGATCCTGTAAAGAATGTCTTGCACACTAAAACAGAGAAGACAATGTTAACAAAAACGTGAAATCAAAACCATTCCAGTTCCCCGGCAACGGCGCCAAAAATTTGATCGGGGGGAAACCAGCACTCAAAAACGTGTAGTTTGTGAAATCAATATAAAAGCTTGTTTGTGTTAATGTTCCCTCGATACTTCCGTTATAGCATTGGCTCAACGGGTCGAATCCACAGGGAAGAGAGGCGATAGAAGCATTGAAAGTTTCTATTCACGTTGTTTGTTAACAGTTCTTCTTTGTTAAAAGAATGAAAAGGAAAAGAAAAGGAAATACAGAATGTGGTAGGTGAGGAGAGCGATGAAAACGTCGATGTAAAAACAAAAGAAGAGTGGTTTGGAAAACAAATAAGAAAGAAGATGGAACAAAGGTGAACTAAGAAGGCGGTGAAAACATCGATAGAAAATTTATAGAAGAGTTTTGAAAATAGTTTCTAAAACAAGATAAAAGAAAACTTATGGCTACTAACTACTAATTGCTCCACTAACCATGCAACCTCTTAGTGATAGTTGCCTCACATTTGATCCTCGGCCATCACTAATCCTTGGCTTCAAGAGACGATACAAAGCATGGCAAATGAGATGGTTCTTCACATTCAAACTTGCATCAAGAGTTAGCTAATACAAACATTAGATCATCAAAACCATTGAAAGAAAGCATGAAATAAGAGAGAGTTAGCTTGGTTAGCAAGTTAGCAAGTTAGATGTTAGAACCCATCATCATGAGCCATCAATGGCTCTTGCAAGAGCAAGGCCTCATAGAGGCTACTAGATTCATGTGGATTATCAAGTAATTGGTTAGATGGTTAGTGGTTAGTAGTTAGATTGTCATGAGAAGAAAATTTAGCCAAGCAACATGTAGAAGATGGAGGAGATTACATTGGAGAGGAAAGGAGGCACCTTTACATAGATTGTCACCATATATTACATCAATCCCTCTCTATCTCTCTCTCTGAATCTCTCAGCCCTACTACAAGATCTAAAAACGAAATAACATAACAAAATATAAGAAATGAAGAACACCTACCTACACTACACTAAAACATAGAAACCCTAGCCTAAAAATGAAAACTCCCCCGTTTTGGCCAAATACAAGGGTATATATAGGCGTAGGAACCCTCTGGAAGACGAGACGGGGCCACGCGTCAAAAATTGACGTGTGACTCCACTCTATTGCCGCGGAAACGCGGTATTTGCCGCGTTTCCGCGGCAATACCAGGGACTTAGGTCCCTGGTTTTTGTCCGGATGTCCCCGTTGGTTCTTGCAGCTTCTTGGTATATCCCGTTTCTGGTAATTTCGTCCGAATATTCGTCTGACGTGCGTAAGAGTCTAGGTTCATCATATCTTCTAGATGATCCCTTCCTTGGCCTCCACGAAATTCGAGATTAATTACCCTCACAGGGGTTTAATTAAGCTCTTATTACTCCTTTGCCCTTGAACTCTTGATTTACCTGAACTAGAGACCAAAACACGGTTTAAACTGACAATTTATTCATAAATCGGTAGGAAAATGTGATATAATAATGCATAATCGTAGACTAATCAGAGAACTGGCTCAACCACCGGTGTCAGAGAAGTAGGACTGGTAATCACCTTTAGCTCCACGCTTGGCAAGATAGGCGGCACTGGCAAAACCAATGGCACCTCACTTACTGATATAGTTAGAAGTGAGGTTGGTTCCGTGACTACTGTTCCCTCAATCCTCCTTCCTCTGGCCGGCTCGGGCTGATAGGAAGGTAAGCCGTGATACAAGACATCCAACTCAGCAGCATCCACCGCGGTCGAAGTACTTGCTTCACCTCGGATTCCCTCAGAAAGATTGTTGGCTCCCTCGAAGTCAATGCACCCAGAGGCGGAACACCTATAGCAAGATTCTGTTTAAGTAAGGCGTAATGAATATCACGAGAAGAATTACTCACAAAAGGTCAAAGCACTACCAAAAGATGATATCGCCTCAGTCGTCTTGGCCACAGTTTCTCTCCGAACTTCCTCGACCGTGACATCAGTCCCCTCAGGCTCCATAGGAAAGTCTTTGGCAGAGTCAACACGGATGGCCGGTCCACCTTCGCTCGTCGAACCCTCGGTGGTCCATCCTATAGAGCTGGAGGCCATGGGGCTTCCTTTTGAGATCCCAGCACCTGAAGGACCTACGTCGGCCGCATCACCTCCAGATTCTTCCTAGACGGCAAAATAGCTAGCCTCATCGCCTTCTCTATAAGTGAGCAAGGGATCATAATGCTCCCCCTGTTCTCCTGCGACTTCGGATCTCGGGTCTCTCACCACCTCGGTTCCTGAGTCATGAAGTAAACAATGAGCTGTTTGGAATATGTAAGAGTGTATTGCAAGAACGGAGCTGATCTTACTCGGGTCCGGAACAGCTTTACCAGTGGTCTGCTTAGGAACGGACAGCTTAATGACTAATGGAGCAGAAGGAGGAGGCACTGCAGATGATTCGCCCTCTACAATAACAGTAGGAGCGTAGCGACGAGGTTTCTTCATTACCCTCTTCCTATGAGATCCGCCTTCCCGCTTTCTCTTGAAGTGGACGTCAGATCTTCTTCCTCCAATTCTTCCACATTAACATGTTCCACGGAGGCTGTACCTAGCCCACCAGAAGCAACTGGTGGACCTCAGCACCTGTATCCGCTTCAAAGCGAGGACTTCCTGCATCCAAGGCCTCGCTATCATCAACAGCAATGAATTCCCCGAGGCCTGAAACGTGGATCCTCTTACCCTCGCTCTTCTCAGTGACCTTCTGCTTCAGCCGCTGAGAGATCAACTTCACACCAAAGGAATTAATAGAAAACTCAGCTGGTGTGGAGTTTGAAGTTCTGTACCACTGGCAGAACCCCAAGTTGTTTGAAGGTTCGGAGTCCTTACGGCATACACAGCCATGCCTCAGTATAGCCAGCAATATAAAACCGCTAGGCCCGAGCTCCATCGATGAGGCTCCCCATGAAGGCCAGGCTGCTATTCGGATTGCCTACATACAGTTGGTAATACCAAACTGACAAGCAAACCGACTTGAAACATAGGGCTCCAGGTAACAGGTGTCCCCGCTTCTATACAACAAGTGGGATGGCCGGATGCTAACCAGCCATTCAAAAACTCCCCGACTCAACGACGTCTGCCTTTCCCCTATATCCTTAAATTCTTCACCATAGCCGGCATCACGAATATAGGAAAAGCACCGAAAAAGGCTGTAGACGTCATGACGGCACAGCAGTTTGTGGACCGCAGCCACATAAGTCCGTGACCACGACACCCCTCGAATCGACAGAGAAGCGCCATTCGAACACCTTCTGGGGGCTCCTCACCGGCTTGGATGATAGAGGGGCAGTGAAGGGCGAACCATGCCATCAAATAAGTATATGGAAAACCAATTCTGAGGTTTGGTCCGTCGCAAGGCAAGATAGTCCCCTTTCCCCGTCTCGTCGTTGGTGGCCTACAGAAAGCCTCCGTTAATGCACGAAGGCCTCTTTGAATACAGCACACCATTCCTGGAAGAAGTCCGAGAGAATGACGTGGACTAAACGAACAGTCGGCAATAAGACGATCGGATGAATGACGTCGCTAGACGGAGATGGCACCACGCATCTCTTCAGCCAAACCGTTAAAAAGCCAGCTAGAAGTGCCTTCCGGAGCGTCGGTCGACGAGCCTGGTGGTGGAAACTCCGAAGAATATCGCCTTTCTCATAGGATCTGTCATCTTCTTCCAAAATCAAATCCCCTTGAGAGTGCTCTTGCATCCTGCGAAAGATGTCTTCATCTGCAACTCTACAGTGAGCCGTTTCAGGAGTACCTTCCAGGTCAGGGAACGAATAATTGTCCCAGCTCTTCAAACTACATGAAGCTCCCTTATGGCTCCCATGCATGCTTGAGCAAATGTAAAGGTGGCACAATAACTCCCGGTAAGTCTCAAACAAGGCGGGCTCCTGCTTCTCCAGAAGTTCCAATTCTACCTCGCACGGAAAATATTCTTCATATGGGAGAGACCCCAAAGGCAGAGCAGAGACTTACCACATCTCGTGCAAAGCCATGCCCAATTCGCCAACATGGGTGAAGAAGGTCCCTGTAGCCGGGCAGTACAACCAAAGATGGCATAGAAGTTCGCTACACTCATCTAAATGCCGTAACAGGTCACCCTGACGGCCTCGTAAAGCCCCAGCCTCTCCAGATCTTCTTCAAAATGGGTAAGGACATATAAAGTCAAATCCCTCCACCATACCTTGGGAGGATGAATCCAGGGGTCCTGAAATCAGTCGCTGAATAATTACCGTGAGCCTTAAAGAACTGATTTCCAAAAGTCTGAGCCACCGCGAGATTTTCTCCCACTGGGATGTCCGAAAGCAAGTTCCCAGGGTGGAGACCCAATATGCAGCGAGGAGGACCCGCCTTTCTATAACCAGGAGACGGAGCTATCAACTTTCCCATGTGAACGGAATCGGTAGTCCACGTCACTTGCCACTGCATCTTTCGAGCCCTCGTCATACATTGAAAAAAGGATAAGGGAAAGTGGCGCTTGCTAGATGGGAGATAATACTTCTCGCCATCCAGTTTGAAAATCTACTACCCCTCTCCGGCTAGCAGCTAGTGATCATTGTCTGGCGTTGCATCTCCAAACATGAAGCCAGGATTTCGATAAATTCTTCGGTCGAAATCTTCAAGGGGAGCAGTATTTAAGATGCTCCTCATGGTGCGCTAATCCCCAGCATGAATAAGTGCATCCAGACTAGGAGCGCTCCGCTCACTGAATAATGAAGCCTGCCCTTGGAACTGCAGACTAACATTACCATCCAGCCCTCTGGTTATTCTAAAGAGACTATGCAGAGGACCACGAGTATAGTGCACTGTAAAAACAAGGAGAAACTATGATTAGTTCGTCGGCTGAAGGAAAGCTAAAAATAAGAATATAATTTTTGTTAAGGCATAGCTTCGCTCTCCGAGTAAAGCTGGCCTAGTGCTAGCTTCGCCCCGAAGCTCAACTTCACAGCAGCAGCTTAATTCCACACTCCACATGAAGGCAGAATGCAGAAAAATATCCAAGTATTAGCTTCGCTCTGGAAGCTTAACCACAGATAACATAATGCGAATAAGCCCTCAAGGGCTAACTTCGTCAGAAGGGTACTGTTGCCTAAAAAAATTATTTTAAGGGCATTAAGGTCCTTTTCAGCCGCGCTTCAAAGGTTAGTTTCGCATCCTATCATTCGACAGGTTGTGAACCGCCTAAGGGTTAGCTTCGCATAGAAGCTTGGAGAAGAAATCCCTTCGGGTCTTAGATTCCCAATCAAGAAATCAAGAAAAATTAAGGGACTTGAACTCCCTGAGATCACTGGATCACAATGAATCATTCTAGATTCATTATGAAATAGCCAGGAATTAGCTTCAAAAAGAGATGAAAATCTCTGAGTAAAAGGGAAAGATCCCTACCCGCGATAGGTCGTTCGATGACCGGAGGACGAGAAGGACCCTCTGTCGTAGAGGTTGCTACCTCTTTTCCTGCTCTTCTTTTGGAAGCCATTGGAGAACTGAAAAAGTCCTTGAATTTCCAAATGAAGGAGAAAGAAGAAGAGGAGATTCGGAGTTCTCTAAAAATTCAAAGAGAAGTTGTTCCTTCTTTTTCAGTCCAATCAGGTTTTTATAGGTGGATGATTGCCTAAATGTTGCCTCCTCGAAAGGAGCGCAGGCAGTCGTTTCAAATTAATTTGAAACAGCGCCTTTCCGAGAAGCGTTGCTTCAGCCCCGCTAAGGGCTAACTCCGTCGTGAGTTCAGCGTCGACCTCATGTGACATTTGAATAACTTCGTTGAAAGATGAACTTTAGCCCTGCTGAAAGCTCGGCTCTAACTTTGCAGAAAATTCATGCTAGCTTCGCTGGAAGCTCGTTCCTGATTTAGCTGGGATTCTGTCTTTAACTTCGCAAGAAGTTTAACTCCGCCGGTCCATTCCAATTACCTTCAAAATTCAAAAGGAAGAGGAGGGAAACAGAGCAGATAAGCGAAGAATAAACATTTTTATTGATTCAAAAGGGAAGATACATCGACGCTATATCATGGTGATCTTTCGTACAACCAAATCATTGCTCCAAAGGCATACAAGTTGTCCTATCTACTTCCAAGGTGATATGCCAAACCAACTGGACACGAAAGGCCTTCCTCCTGCACAAGGCCGTAATCTTTCGCATAATGGCAGATTTTGCCATCAAGAAGCTGGATCTTCTTTGATGAAAATTAGCAAAGGACCGGTTGCCACTGGAAAGCTGGATCTTCTTTGATGAAAATTGGCAAAGGAAGGATCCGAGACCTTACAGGTGACGTCTGCCTTTCAGAAGTGGATCATCTCGGATAAGCGACTACCAGCCCCTTCTCGAAGTGGATAATCTTGGATAAGCAACTGCCAACCTCTTCTTGGAACACGCATCAATTGCTCCAGTATGTTCCTCCTTCTTAGGATTAAAGTTTCAGCTGGAAGATCAAGAGGCAAGTCTCTGGTCTCTTTCATCAAGACAAAAGACTGGCAGGCACAGTTCACTGCAATGCAAACTGAAAACAGGTTAGCAATAAATCATAGAAAAAGCTGCAAAAGTGAAATGCTAAGGCAAATTCTTTGGGGCGAAGCAATACATATCTGATCCAGTGGTGCTTCAGTTAAGCAGAGGATAGCCTCGCTTGCATAGTGATGATGGACTAGCTTAGCATAAGCCAAGTCTTAGCTCCGCTTAAGACAGTTAGACTGAAGGAGCATCAAAAAGGGCCAAGTCCTAGCCTCGCCTATATGGTTAAGCCAGACTGGTCCAGAGGGACACAATCTTAGCCCCACCTATATGGCAAGACTGGCTCGACCTTGAAGAGACTAAGTCCCAATTCTTGCCTATGTGGCAGATTTAACAGGCAGATTCAATAGATTGAGACAGGAACCCTACATGAGAAAGTCTGTTTCTAATCAAGCGAGAATGATAGCTTCGCCGAGAAGCTAGAAAATAGGGTTGAAGCCCTTCTCTGCAAATCAGTCAGATACAGAATGAAGAATAAGGGAAATCAATCCCTGAAGTAGCTGGTAAAGCTAAGATTAAGGGAGGTAAGCTCCCTAAAGTCACCATTCTATTGGTAAAAGTCTCTGGATGACCAAAGCTCACCAGTTCTTGGCCGGTTAGTGACCAGGGTGGGCGCCCCCCACTATTTCAGAGATCTGAGTCTCCTTTCCTGGGCATCAAGGGGATGTCATGAACAGACTGTTTCCCTGAAGAGGACTTCAAGTGCCCTATTTATAGGCCTCATGGTTTGACCACACCATCGCTACTTCAAGCTTGGAAACGCGGGAAAATTTAAAGCATTTAAATGCTTAACCTTGATAAAGGGAATACTCCCTCGTTAATGCAAGACTGGTTATTCTAACCTCAAAAAAGGAGCAGTCCTTCTCGTAACTAGCCGAAAAGCAGTTAGCCTCGGGAAAGGAACGTCGTTCCAAACACCGAGTTAACGCGAAGTTATCTAGACGCGAAGCTATCCAGACGTGAAGCTATTCAGAATCGCGAATCTACACGATTCCTCGGCAAACTTATTCCAATCCGGAAGCAGAATTAAAAGCGAAGCTGAACTCAACCACTAAGGTGACGTTTGTATTTCACATACCATCAATCAAAGCAGTTCAAAGTATTTCAGAGTCTGAACCAGTCTATTGCAGACTTACGAAAACTTTGAAGGGGGTCTTGTTGACACTCTAAAAAAGACAAGATTCCTAACTGGCCTGAATAACGTCTAACTTGTTGACATCTACAAAAGACAAGCGGCAGACAAGCTGACGACCAGTTCTTCACTCATCTCAAAGGGGACGAATCAGTAACTTGGACTCTACTGATCCAGCGAAGCAGACAGTAAAAACCAAGAAAAGCTCGTGATAAGGCCCAAGCAGGTCCGGGGATACTAAGTTAGCTCTAACACTTAGTCTTGCACGAGCTCACAAGATAAGATTCGCATGAGAAGCTAAAATTGCTTAGCATCGTAGAGAGTTCCTTCGAACTTCGCTACGAGAGATGCTCAGTTAACTCTGCAGGTAGTTAACTTCGCCTGAAGCCCTATGCAGCTGCGCAAAAGGGTAATTGGTAGCTTCGCCACAAAAGTATCCAACTCCGCTGAAGAGCTTTCTTTTTAACTTCGCTAGACGCTTCCCCCAGCTCCGCTACGAGCTCGACGCAGTAATTCCGCTGCGGGTTTTTTATGGTCACCTTTGACCAATTAAGTCTCCAGATGAGATCGAATCTATTCAAGATCAAATCTAATCGAGATCAAATCTGAGATCAAATTTGGCAGCTGTTTACAATAATCTCTTGACTCTCCTAAAACAAGTAAGAAAATTAGGGAGAACTTTCAGTTATTTAGAAAGAATCAAAGCGGATCAGGAGATCAACATTACCGCTATTCCTAACTTCGCAAAAGCTGATTCTAGCCTCGCGGCAAGGCTACTTTCCAGATTTAAACAGATTGACTCAATCTTTTTCAGACTTTTAAGGGACAATTATACCCCTGCTCTCCCTACAAATAGCCCACCAGAGGTATACGAAGACACACAGACAAAGGCTGAAAAACAGAGGAAAAAGAGGAGAGACGGCTAAAAACAGAGACTTATTCTCTTGCTTCCAAGAATTCAGAAAATTACTTCTCTAATCGGGTGCTAATACCCTAAGATCTTCCTTCCTTTCAAGGAATCTCCGGAACCAGGAGAGAAGGAATTCCCAAGTGGAGGCAGTTTGAGAAGTAACAAGAGAGTTCTACCAACCTTCTGTTCTCCGATTCCCCGAACCAGGCGAGAAGGGAATCCTATCAGGCAACAGTTCGATTGTCTAATCGATCGCATCGTCAAAGGGATAAAGTGATCGTGCGCTGATCAGATTCCTATCGGCACACTTCCCCAAAAATCTCAGAGGAGATATACCTGTAATCTTCTTTATTTAAAGAATTACTTATAATTTAGCTCCTCGACACTTTTTTGTAAGTTTTCCCCTTCGCAAAATCAATGGAAAACCTGCGTGTGCCCAGTTGGAGCTTCTAGAAGTTGGGAAATATTCCTTGGATCATTTCAGAATTGGACTTCCTTGGTGTGGGGTCCTAAAAACCTTTAATTCCTTAAAAATTCCAAGATTTGGGCCTTCTTCTCCATTAAGAATGGACCAGAAAAATAAGATAGAAAAGCAATAAAAATCCTATTTTTATTAACATAAAGCATGGTAAAGTGATATAAAATGATGCAAAATGAACTCCAATCACTTAGCCTCCGGGCTTAACCTCTCTGAGGTTTATTAAGTCCTCTGGACTTTTCAGGTATGCCTGAAAAAGCAGCTTAGCGCTCAGCGTTTTAAAACTAAACACGTCTAGGCGGATCTCTGTAGGATTTTAGACTCGCATCTTAAGCCGAATTATTTCTAAGTTCTACCGACTCTTTGGTGATAAAACTCTGTTAGCTGATCTTGTCCCTAGCATTGCTTAGCCCCACTTGGTTATTCGCTTTCTTGCTAATTATATGCCTGCCAGTTATCCATTCTTCTATTATAGTTGTGAAGAGTTTGAAACCTTATTTATACTATTTTCCTGAGACTACATGGTTTTCTGGTATTTGTACCAATATCTTATATCGGGTACTGTTTTCTTATATTGCTTGACATGCTTTCACTTGATGTGCTATCATTTACCATGTTGTCTCTTATAACTTACCTGATATCACCCACCTGTTATGCTATCATCTGACATGCTACTACTTGGCACCCGCCCTCTGTTGTGATATATGCTACTACTTGGCACCTGCCCTCTGTTATGATATCACTTACCACTTGCCACCTGATACATGACTGCTTGTCCTGTGATTATCATATTTACTGGAATCTTGTCCTGTTATTCTATATTTTATACAATGACCCGTTATCCTGTATTATATACATTGTCCTGAATTTGTGGTACTCATATACTCTTATACTCCTGAATTCCTGATCATGTCCTGCTCCTGCTATTCCCGTAAATTGATAATTATATAATAAATCATAAAAAGGCCACTTACAACAGGTTGGGGGAAACTTATGAGTATCAATATATGTTCATGTTTACAGTGGTATTAGGTCTGTTTTGCAACTAAATCTTTCGGTTCGACCTGAGGGCCTCCAGGTGACCGAGGGGAGCACTGGCTCCCTCCTTCTTGGTACCATCTTGAAAAGGGCATCCCATAAGACCCTCATGTATTCCTTGTTGCATGTTCCGTACACCAGCAACGGAGCTTCCTGGACCATGGTCACTGTAAATATTATTTATTGATACCCCTGTTGGTTTCTAATAATAACCTTACTTTACTCGGATGTGGATATATGTGTACTGGGATGCTAGTCCATATATCTAGACATCTGAGTAGGACGAGTGATAATAATAAAAGATGCCAACTAATAATTTGTTGTATATTTTGAAATTCGGGTCGTATTGACTTAGTTTACGATGACGTGAGATATATGGTATATAGATGAGAGTTTTCTTGTCTGGATTATTCCTTCGACGTACTTATCTCATGAAGCCTTAAACTGGGTTTGTACGCTAGTTTTGTCGTGTTTACTTTCATCAGGTTTTACTTCGAATTTCTAGTTTTATTATTATATTATAACTGCTTACATCCTGTCTTATCATTTGTATTCTATTCCACCAGTTTCTTATTCTTATGACATTAAACAACCGTGCATGTTTCCTGCTTGATATCACTTACTATCTCTTTGTCTACTTCGGTATGCCAGTACTCACGACACAGTTTTGAATGCTTATTTATAAATCAGATTTATCGATACACGTGTGCTTATTTCTGAATGCCACTTGGCTTTACCACACCACTCGTGGGGGAGTTTCTGACTCCCCTGGAACCTCATGTTCAGATCTTAGAGCTTGGAGCTTGTGGATTCTCCCGGTTGCTGATCAGAGATGCGCAGCGGAAGCGTGGATCATCAGCAGACCGTTTGAGTCCTTATCCTTCCTGGCCCCTTGCTCGGCTCTCGAGTTTTTCTTTTGTAACTCGTGAGCACCCTTTGTATTGTTCATACTTGTATATCTCTTTATACTCTCACATTTGCGCCTATCGGTGATGTAATATTCTTGTAATATTGTATTACATCTGGAGATTATTTTGTAACTATACTCATAAGTTGGAATGTATAATGACTACGTATTTCTGTACTCTGATTCTTGCATGTACTGATACTTAGCGTATATATGTGAGGGTATTTCCTACCTGCGTATATACGTCACAGTTACGTCTCCGTACCCGCGGGATCGAGGCGTTACATAATGGAAACATATCTACTATTATCAATAATAGAAAAGTGCATGTGCCATGCACGTGAAGTTTATTTTTAATATATTTGAGTAGCTCTAGTTTGATATGTATATCTATTTTATATTTTTATTTGAACTATTTATTTAGAAAATTTTCTATTCATCTATTCAACAAAATATAAAGCTATTTCTAGAAACAAATACGGAACAAATAATTAAATAGGAACAAATAATTAAATATATCAGACTGTGAAAGGCAAAAACAAATAAACAAGTAATCTAGAAAAGTTAACATGTCATGCACTTGAAGCTTATTTTTTACTTGTAGTGATCCCAAATTTAATATGAAGATTTATTTTATAATTTTATTTAAAATTATTTGCTCAAAAAATTTACAATTATTTATTCAACAAAAGATATATTTAGTTTTAGCATAATATAAAGAACAGATAATTGAATATAAAGAACTGATATTCAATGAAAAATTAAGAAAATAAAAAAAAGAAGAATAAAAAGAATAAAAAGTCTTAAAAAAGAAAAGAAAATTAGAAAATAAAACTGAATCAAAAAAATAAAAAAGAGAAAAAAGAAATAATAAAAATAATTAAAAATCTTTAAAAAAGAAAAGAAAGAATAAAAAATAAAACTGAATCAAGAAATATAAAAAATAAAAGAAAACAGCAAAAGAAAATTTTAAAATATAGAAATAAAAGTATAAGAAAAAAATAAAATATTTAGAGAAAATAAAAATTAATTAAAAATAGATTAATATTCAGAAAATAAAATATATTTTTATAAAAAAGAAAAATAAAGAATTCTAGAATAAAAAATCAAATTAAAAAAGGAATAGTTTGAACAAAAAACACAGAAAGAAATTTAAAAATATGTAGAGTAGAATGGAAAAAATAAAAAATATGATAAAAAGTAAAAAGCGGTAAAAAAAGAAAAAGAAAAGGGGATTTCATTTTAGCCATCTACGTTAGACCGTAATTAGAAAAAAAAAACCACCCGCATAATTTTATTCGCTTCAGCCCCTCTTTTTTTAAAGTAAGGATGTGAGCCCACATGTCAAGCGCCGAAGCGCTCATCAGCAACGAAAGACGAAAATATCCTTAAGTAATCGCTTCAAAAAAAGCAGACCGCTTCGATAACCGCTTCGATAATACCATATTTCTGAGGACTACGATCATAATCGCAGTCCTTACAAAATAAAGCAGTATAGGGGATTGCTACTATGGTCACAGTCCTCATAAAAATGTCTTATTTCTGAGAACTGCGACTACGATCGCAGCTATATTTCTGAGGACTGTGATCATGATCGCAATCCTCACAAAATGCTCTATTTATGAGGATTGTAACTATGATCAGAGTTCTCATAAAAATATCATGTTTCTGAGTCTTTGTAGGATTGCGACCAAGTTCGTGGTCATCTTTATTAGGACTCCGATCATAATCAGAGTATTCACAAAAATATCTTATATTTGAGTTTTTATGAGGACTGTGACCATGGTTGTGGTCCTCACAAAATGCCCCATTTTTGAGTTTTTATGAGGAATGCGATCGTTTTCATGATGACTACAATCATGATCGCAGTCCTCACAAAATATTATATTTCTAAGTTAGTCCTCATAGATGACTGCGATCATCTGTCATAATCCCCATATCAGCATCACCATCATCAGCAGACCCCTATCCATTGACATCGAATGATTTCTAATGCTTTACAGATCTAAATACAAATGAAACTCATTGCGAGCATGAATAAATGAGATCTGCAAAAGTTTGATCCCAAAAAAAATTTCAGGGGCTCCCTCTTGAACCCAGGAGGGGGCTCCCCACCTCCTTCCAACACCCATGGCGACCTGATCACACAGGTCGACCCCCGAATAACTCTGTTTCGGGGTCAAAGTTGAGGGAGAACAACGTCGGCGATGATGGGGAAGGGTAAATGAGAAAATAAAATATATAAATATGTGGTGGTTAACAGGAATCAGTTTATGTGGATGAGAATGAGGTTGTAGTGAATAAAATTATGAAGCTGAGTTTTTTTCCTAATTATGAAGTAAAGTAGGTGGCTGTAGCAAATTTTTCCAAAGGAAAATCAAGAAGATAATTAATGAATAATCAAAGATAAATGAAAGAAACTAAAACAAATCTAGAAAAATTAAATAAATAAAGGGGAAAATAAAGTAAAAATATAGGTGAAAGAAGAAAAATTAAAAATAAAACGTATGAAATGGTAGTATAAAAATCATAAAACAAGCAAAATCTAGAAGAATTTTTTTAAAAAATTGTTAAAATTTTAGAAAGAAAAGGAAAGAAAGAATTAGAGAAAAAGAAAAAGTCTAGAAAATGTGAAAGAAATAATAAAATTTAAGTAGTTAGAATAAACTAAACAAAAGAAAATACACGAAAAAAGTAGATCAATATCTAAAGTAGAAAATAATTTAAAAAGAATCATGGATAATGAAAGAAAATAAAGAACAAAAAAGATATAAAATTCTTAAAAATAGAAATTTGGGGAAAAAAAAAGAAAAGGATTTTGAAAATAAAATACTTAAGGAAGAAAAGAAGGAAATTCAAAAAATAGAAAGTAAAAAATAATGAATACATAAAAACTAAAGAAAAATATCGAAAGTAAAGGAAAAAGAATAAAAACAAAGAAAAGATAAAAAAAAAAATGGATTTAAAAGCAGTTAAAGAATTAATTTAAAAAGGAAAGAAAAACTTGAAAAAAGGGGAAAAGAGTTGAAATATTTACTAAATATTAGAAATTTCACTAATTGTATCGAATCCCTACAATGAGAACACGAATAAAAGCTCATGCAAGAGCTAAAAAAAACACACTCTTCGACCACTTCGTCACGCTCCTGCATTGCAAAAAAATATAAATCAGAACTATCTCTTAAACTAATCAGTTAATGAAAAGTTGAGAATAAACCCTAAAAACCTTATCGTGATCCCTTCATTCATAGAACATTATAGATTTGAGAAAGAGAAAGTGTACACAACAAAAGGAAAAACTTGAAAGAATGCTCTCTTCAACCTCTTCCCAGGCTCATGCATTGCAAGAAGCACAAATCAGAATAATCCCTTGAGCCAATCAATTACCAAAAAGATGAGGACAAACCCTAATATATTGTCGTAATCCATTCAGTAATAGACTAACACTGACTGAATAAAAAAGAAGATGGCACAACTGAAGTAAAAACTTAAAACACCACACTCTTCAAAACCTTTCTGTAATGTCCCGATCCCGCGGGTACGGAGACGTTACTGTGACGTATATACGCAGGTCAGAAATACCCTCACGTATATACGCTAAGTATCAGTACAGACAAGAATCAGAGTATGGAAGCACGTGATGCATTATACATTCCAACATATGAGTACAATTATAAAGTTATCACCTGATGTGACACAATATTACAAGAAATTACATCACCGATAGGCGCAATTGCGAGAATACAAGGAGATATACAAGTATGAAACATACAAATGGCACTTACGAGTTATAACAGGAAAACTTGAGAGTCGAGTAGGGGCCTGGAAGGATAGGGTTCTGAACGGTCTGCCGATGATTCATGCTTCAGCTGCGCATCTTTGATCAACGTCGGGGAGAATCTACAAGCTCCGAGCTCCGAGAGCCGGACATGAGGATCCAGGGGAGTCAGAACTCCCAATGAGTGGTAATGTTAATGCCAAATAGTGTGCATAGATAAACACACGTGTATCGATAAAGTCGAATCATAAACATGCATTGAAAACCGCGTCGTGAGCACAACATACAGAAGCAGGTAGATATATAGCAAAAGATATCAAGCAGAGAATACTAATGGTATGATAAGATAAGAGCAGGAGACTGGTAGAATAGAACACAAGAAGTAAGGTAGGTGTAAGTAGCTATAATATAACAATCATAAAATCAAAAATCTGAAGTAAAATCTGATGGAAGCAAACTCGGCAAAGCATACAACGGATACATAGTTGGCATTTTTTATTATTATTATTACTCATCTTACCCAGATGTTAAGATATATGAACTAGCGTCTCAGCACACATATATCCACGTCTGAGTAAAGAAAGGTTATTATTGGAAACCAATGAGGGTATCAACGAACAATGTTTACAGTGGGTCCCGTGCATACCCAGGACCACGGCCCAGGATGTTCAGTTACTAGAGGACGGAACCTACCGCGAGGCGTTCAGGAGGGTCTTATAGGATGCCCTTATCAAGATGGTATCAAGTAGGAGGGAGCCAGCGTTTCCCTTGGTCACCTGGAGGCCCTCAAGTCAGACTAAAAGTTTTAATTGCACAACATGCCTAATACCACTGTAAACACAAACATGTAATGATATTCGCAAGTTTCCCCCGACCCGATGTAAGTTGTCTCATTTAATAGTTTATTAGATAATTATCAGATTTCGGGAATGAGCAGGAATAAGCCAGGAATATCAGGAATACAGGTGTATCAGGAGTACGATTTGTACTGAAATATATCAAGATGTAAACAAGATATCTGGTCATCATTCCCGTTATCGTGATAATTATAAGAGTCAAGTATATCATGCCGGATGTCAAGTGATAGCATTACAGGAGGGTGATCTCAGTCGGTGATAAGTGATAGCATGGTATATGTGAGCATGTCAAATGTATAAGAAAATAGTACCGATATACGAGATCAGTACGAATACCAAAAAATCATGCAGTTTCAGAAAAAATAGCATAAGTAAGATGTTAAACTCTTCACAACCATTAATAGAAGAATTAATAGACTAGCAAGTAAGTAATTAGCGAACAAGCAACATCCAAGCAGAGCTAAGCAAGCTGGAGATACGGAGAGCAAATAATGTTGAACACTAGAGCGCCTGGCGGGGTTACCGGGACGACTCGGCTTAAAGTACGAGTAGAAAATCCGGTAGCATCTCACCGAGATGAATCTAGTGGTAAAGCGCTGAGCGCTAAGCATGCCTACCAGGCGGAGCTGAAAGACCTGATAGTCTAAGCGCACTTCTCTTTCGAGGTAGCGGGCGAGAGCCTAGAGGCTAAAGTACGCTCGGGGTCTAAGGCACTCTCGGTAGCTACCACGAAACCCATAAAGGTGCAGGCCTAGAACCATTTGGTAGATAACCCGAGAGTGCGCAAAAACCCAGAGTCGGTACAATAGTAGCTACACGAGATGTTAATACCACACAAACATACATATAAGTGTGATAATTCTAGACTACTGTGGAGTGGAGAAGCCCGAAGACTGATAAGGCCGGGAGGCCGAATAGAAAGCCCAGAGGCTAAATGCAGCCCGGAGGCTGGGTATGGTACCTACAGAAGTGTTAGTGACAATCACACGCATGTAATAAGGCAATAATAAGTAACATCGCAGGCATGGTACATATAAAAGAAATGACCTACCCTAGTACAAGCATTCGTCACCGGCATATACATGTATAATCATAGTTACTTGGCCACATATAATACAGGGGCACAACCCAATACAAAATACTTATAAATACATAATAAAATATACGTCGACCCGACAAAGCGGACAAATCCAAAATGAGGCGAGGACACTCGCCTAAATCTTCGAAAAAGCTGAAACTCTGAAATCCCAGGAACTCGTGCACGTGCCAAAAATATAATATAATATATTTTATATGTTTAGAGAGAGTATAAGAGAGGAGATAGAAGAGAAAGAAAGAAAGAGAAAGAGGGAGAGATAGAGAGAAAGAGAGAGTTAGAGAGAGAAAGAGGCCATGAGAGAGAAAGAGAGAGCTAGAGAGACAAGAGAGAGGAATTAAAGGGGAAGAGAAAGACAACAGAGAGAGTGAGAGAAAGACAACAGAGAGAGTAGAGGGAGAAGAATGGAGAGAGAGAAAGAGAGACAGTTTTAGAGAGAGACTGCAGATAGAGGGAGAGAGAACCAGTAGAGAGAGGAACGTGAGAGAGAAAGAACTGGAGAGAGAGAGATGGCTGGAGAAAGAGAGAGAAACTGAAAGAGAGACAGATGAGAGAGAAACAGTAGGGGGTTGCTGCCCCTGCTCATGCACAGGCCAGGCCCTCTGCCTCTCCCTGGGTGCAGTAAGGAGGCGCAGGGAGCTGCGCTGGCCGGTGTGGCCGGCGCAGGCAAGGGTGGCCGCCGGCCACCCCAAAAGAGAGGGAGAGGATAGGGAGAGAAGAAAGAAGGAGGAGAGAGATCTAGTGGAGGGAGAGAGAGAGAGATCTAAAGGAGGGAAAGAGAAGAGGGAGGGGGACTGGACGGCCAGTGGTCGCCGGCGGCGACTCTGGCCGCCAACAGTCACCACAGAGAGGGAAAGAAGGAGAGTGGGGAAAAAGGAAAAGAAAAAAAGAAAGAGAAGAGAGGAAAAAAAAAAAAGAAAAGAGGCAAAGAAAGAAGAAGGAGGAGGAGAAGAAAGGGAAGAAGAAGAGAGGGGGCGGCGGAGGCTACACCCCGACGGTGGCTGCGCTCAACGATGGCGACGGTGGCGGTCCATTCATCATCGCCAGGGGAAGAGGAGGAGGAGAAGAAGAAAGGAGGGAAAGAAAGAGAAAAGGAAGAAAATGGATAAAGGAAGAGAGAGAGAGAGAGAGTGGGAAGTGAGTGAGGTGAGGGGTAATAAATGGGATGGTGGAGTCGGTTGGTGGAGTCGGTGGCAAAAGGAAAAAGTAAAAAAAAAGAAAGAAAAGGAAAGATTCTAAAAAATATAATATTATAATAAAGTCGGGAAATATCGACTGTTCCAGAAAAATCCCCAAAAATACCCAGAGATAGAAAACATCTCCCTGAGGAATAATATAAAACCAGTTTTAGAAATAAAATCCCATTTTCAAATTAAAAGTCCTGGAGCCGACCGTCGATACCGGTCTACACCGGTTCAGCCAGATTTTGCTAAATTCTGAAAAACTCCAGAAAATGCATTAAAAAAGAAAATATTTCTAAAAAGTAATGTGAAATCAGAATCCTGAAATTTAATTCTGATTGTAAATTAAAATCTTGGAATTAACCAGCGATACTAGCCGACACCAAATCGGTGGAATTTTGATAGATTCAGAAAAATCTCAGAAAAAGTATTTAAATAGAAAATGTGATTTTAAAAAATAATGTGAAAACTATTTCAAGAAATTCAACTCCGTTTGTAAATTAAAAATCTGAGAATCGATCAGCGGCACCAGTTGACACCGGTTTTGAAGATTTTCAATTTAATTTAGAAAAATCCCAAAAAATCATAGAAAATCAAGAATATTAGAAAATGATGTTTGAAACTGAAATCAATCAAATCTGAATACCAGAAAGATCAAACTGAGAAATACCCTAGGTTTGGGTCCCCGGTTCAGACTATGGCTGACTCCGAGTTCACGAATCCGGATCCAAGGCAAAGCGATCATATAAATATTCATAATACAAAATAATACAGAAAATAAATCAAAAATATGATCAAAAAATATGAATACACAACTATGTACGTATTCCGGGAGCGGGGTGTTACACTTTCCCCCGTCTTTACATTGCAAAATAAACACAAATTAGAACTAGCTTATAAACTAATCAACAATTAAAAAGATGAGAACAAACCCTAACATACTTGAGATGATCCTGTAAGCAATTAAACATTACATATTGAATAAAGAAGAAGACAATGATAGTGCAATGTAAACGATAACTCAGAGCACTTCCATCAGGATTCAAGAGAGAATGGGGTGGGGTGGGGGAGGATGGGATGGGATGGAAGGGAGAAAAGGAGAGAGAATATAGAGCGAGAAAGAAAGATGCAATGTTTTTTAGGTTATCTTTTACCTCTTCTTTTATAGTTAGAGAGTTTAAATTATAAATAGAATAAATGAAATATTAAAAAAATTATAGGAAAAAAAAATAGGTGGAAGAACAAAATAAGGGGGATAAAAATCATGCACGTGCTTTATACTTTTTACCCTTAAGAGTAGTTGTAAATAGATATATATTTGGTCGACATTGGATATATCGACTTTCTCGCTTCTTCACTCTAGAAAAAAAAAGAATTAAAAAATTGAAAAAAAAGGATAGAATAAAAATATGAAATAATTATGAAATAAAAAGAATAAAATTTATTAAACAAGAAACAAAGAATTTTAAGAAAAAGGAAAGTAAAAAATAATAAAAAAGAATGAGCGAAAATGAAGAAGGAAAAATTTCTTCACAAAAAAGCACACAGAAGAATTGAAAAAAAGAAAAGCACAAAGTGAATTAAAGGAAGAAAAAAATTGATTATAATTGGACAAAAAAAGGATTAGATAGGAAGAGTGTCCATAATTTAAGAGTTTCAAATAATAACAACTAAGCCATTTGTCCCAAGTATTTGGGGTAGGCTACATGAACCAGAAGAGAATTACACCGGATCGGGCACATGGATCAGCTTTCTCCACTCATTCCTTTCTAGCAATATGCCTTCACTAAGACCTTTAGCCTCTATATCTTGTCTTATTACCTCCATCCATGTTTTCTTCGGTCTCTCCTGCACTCTTTTAATGTGCCCTAATTTGATACGCTCTACTCGTCGGAGTTGCGCATCTGTAGGTCTACGTCGCACATGACCAAACCATCATAGGCGGTTTTTTCTCATCTTCTCTTCGATAGAGGATACACCTAGCTTAGTACGAATATCGTCATTTCTCACCTTATTTCTCCTTGGGTTATCACACATCCAACAAAGCATGCGCATCTCTGCTACACTCATCTTTTGGGCGTGGTATCTCTTTATAACCCAATATTCTGTGCCATATAACAAAACTGGCCTAATAGCAGTCCGATAAAACTCCCTTCAGCCATAACGGAATATTACGATCACATAAAACTCTTGTTGTACTCCTCCATTTCAACAAGCAGGTTTGGATCCTAAGGTTGACATCACTATTGATCTCCCCATCCTTTAGGATAATAGAACTCAAGTACTTAAAATGACTACACATCGGTATTTCTTAACCATCTAGTATCACAATACTATAATCTCAGATTCCCTGTTTACTGAATTTACACTCCATATATTCTGTTTTGGTCCTACTTAATTTAAAAACTCGATAGTCTAGAAGTTGACTCCATTAACTCCAATTAAGAGTTTCAAATTCAAAAAAGATAGAATTAGAGAGAGTTTTCATAATTTGAGAGCTCCAATTATATTAGTGAAAATCACTTAAAGGGGTGAATATGTGATGCTAATCAATTTATGTGAAAATTAAAACAATTTTAAACAATATATACAACTAAAAACACTAGCAAGAATAATAAACACAAATTAGCGAGATAAAGTTAGAACGAACAAACTCCGCAAGCACAAGAAATACTCTCGATGTTTGATCAACTCAATCTACATTCCCATCTCAGCTCTTGTGAAGAAATTTCATTATGCCCGGTTTGTGAAATGAAATCATGCTTACAACCAACGTTCTCGCAAGATCAACTCGAAGCCGCAACTCCTACAACAACCTCACTTGATATTCAATATAACATAAATTAACAATGTTTGAGATCACAAATGAAATCACCTAGAGGGGGGTGAATAGGTGATAATGCTAATCAATGCACAAATTAAAAAAATGTTATGATGCAACGATCACCCGAAACAAGACTAGAAGCCGAATACCCCGTGAAGGGCTCTGAACTCCTTCCTCGTGATTCCTCTAGATAAGAGTTTGAGGTGCGTAATGCAATCTTGTTGTTGAGTATTGATCGACAATATAGCAATGAATATAAAGCAAGTAAATAAAGCAAATAATCCAATCGCAAACACTGAGATTTGTTTCGAGGTTCGAGCACCCAGCTCTACGTCCCCGCCTTCACCCAGAAGGATTTAGAACTACTATAACTTTCACAAAGAATTACAACCACAAGGGAGTACCCAACTCCTCAATCACACTCCTTTAGTCCAAAGGTAGTGGAGCCACAAATACAAGAATATCTTGGTGATCAAAAGACCACAAACCCTCTTTTGAAAAACTTTTTTCCTTACAAAAACCATAGAGAATAATGTGTAGGATTGAAGCTCAAGTTTTGTAAGTGAAAATGAAAATGAAATTGAAGAGAGTTTTGAACTAAAAACTTCAGTAAAAAGAGAGAATTTTGAGCACAAAAACTGAGAGCAAAAACTTTTTTTGAAAGCCTTTAAACTTGATTTCTTTTGCAAAGGATTGTTGTAATCATCTCAACCCTAATCATCCCTATTTATAGGATAAAGTTAGGGATTAAAGAGTAAACTGATATAATGAATAATTTGGAAATATTTGACCCAAAACCAGCCCTCAAATTTGTTTAGAGAAGAAAACCACATTTTAAAACGTGTTTAATTAACTAGCCGTTAGGGCTGAAATCAAGCACACGGTCGACCGGGTTTTCAAAAATTTTAGCCGTTGCCAGCCCACGGTCGACCGCCCAGTCGACTGTAACAAACAGAAACATGGGTGCTTTCAGTCGGCCGAAGGTCAGTCGACCGACATGGGGTCCGGTCGACAGCCCGGTCGACGGGGAGACGTGCACACATGCACGCACCCAAACAGTCAGAAGCCCGGTCGACCGCCCGATCGACCGTCCTGACCTGAAACAAGGCCGGTCGACCGCAACAGGCCAAAAACAATCTTTTTGATAATAGTTTTGATGATCTTGAAAATTTCAAAGTAGTTTTGATCAAGACTTGGTATACTATATAAAATGGAGTTTGTAAGTATTAAAATATGTTTACAAATATTTTGTATATAGGAGAAATATCTTTTAGAGAAATCATGTGCAAAAACTTGTGTGTGGGGAATATTGAGCTTCAACACTATACACTATTTTTAATACACTAAAAAAAATAAAAACTGAGAAATGAAGTCTCTGAGTCGCGTAACACCAAGCTAGAGCCTTCTCTTCTATGAAAGCGTCCTCTTACGCCATTTGCCTTTTAGCATCATAATTTCTTGCAATAGCTTAGAAAGGCCATCATGAATAGTACTAACCTGAAACTCATTCTAAACAACTTATTAGTACCATATAACTTCTATGTGTTTTGTTATCATCAAAACTTAAACAAATGGAGAGTGTAACCTTTTGGGCCAACAATCTCCCCCTTTTTGATGATGACAAAACATATAGGCTATAACACAAGATATAAAAGAGAGGTAAAAACTCTCCCTCAAATAATGCTATATTAACAAGTATAAAACAATTATTTTGAGAGAATGAGAAGAAAAAATTTTTTGAATAACCATCAATAAAACACCAAAACTATAAAACAAAGACCACATATTTCTCCCCCTTTTTGTCATACATCAAAAAGGGATATATTAGTAAGAAAACTTTCTTATTCAACAATACAAATATTAAGTTCACCGCATATAAAAGAAAATCTATTATAGTCAAGTGGTTTAGTGAAAATATCGGCAAGTTGCAAATCAGAAGAAACATAATCAATCTCAATATCACCTTTCTCAAAATGATCTCTAAGAAAGTGATATCTAATCTCAATGTGCTTGGTCTTACTATGTTGATTTGCATTTTTAGTCATATGAATAGTACTAGTATTATCACAAAATATTTTTATATGGTCATAATGCAAATCATAATCAAGGAGAGTATGTTTCATCCAAAGGACTTGTGCACAACAAGCCCCCGCTGCAACATACTCCGCCTCGGCGGTTGAGAGGGCTACCGAATATTATTTCTTGGAAGACCATGAAACAAGACAATTATCAAGAAATTGACATGTTCCACTAGTACGCTTCCTATCCACTCTACAACCCGCATAGTCGGCATCCGAAAACTCGGCATTGAGAAATCTCCGATTTTTGGATACCAAAGACCCATTCCAATAGTGCCCTTAATATAACAAATAATGTGTTTTACCGCAATTAAATGAGATTCTTTGGGACACGATTGGAATCTAGCACAAAGACACACACTAAACATAATATCCGGCCTACTAGCTGTTAAATACAACAAACTACTAATCATGTTTCTATACAATTTTATATCAACACACTTACCTTGGTCATCCTTATCAAGCTTGGTGGTGGCGGCCATGGGAGTGTTGCAAACTTTTGAGTCTTCAAGCCGAAATTCTTGATGAGTTCCTTGGAGTACTTGGCTTGACATATAAATATTCCATCACGCATTTGCTTGATTTGGAGTCCAAGAAAATAATTTAGTTCACCCATTAATGACATCTCGAATTCACGTTGCATGCATTGTTCAAACTCCTTGCAAAGTAACTCATTAGTAGAACCAAAGATTATATCATCAACATATATTTGAACTATAAGAATGTCACTATCAACATGTTTGGTAAATAATGTGGTGTCTACTTTACCTTTAACAAAATCATTTGAAAGAAGAAAACTAAAAAGCCTTTCATACCAAGCTCTTGGAACTTATTTTAAACCATACAATGCTTTATCAAGTTTGAAAATAAAATTTGGATGCACATGATCCACAAAAATCGGGAGGTTGTTCAACATAAACTTCCTCATCAATGAAACCATTTAAAAATGCACTTTTTACATCTATTTAAAAAAGTTTAAAGTTTTTAAAAGATGCATAAGCTAGTGTGATCCGTATGGCTTCAAGCCGTGCTACGGGTGCAAAGATCTCCTCAAAGTCGATTCCTTCAACTTGAGTGTAACCTTAGGCCACTAACCTAGCCTTATTCCTAATAACATTTCCTGACTCATCCAACTTGTTCCTAAAAATTCACTTAGTACCAATTATTAGTCTATCGTGGGTTTAGGAACAAGGTGCCAAACTTGGTTGCGCTCAAATTGATTGAGCTCTTCTTGCATAGCTAGCAACCAATATGAGTCACCCTCGGCTTCGAGGATGTTTTTGGGTTCAAAATGAGATATGAATGCAAAATTATCACACAATTCATGGAGTTTGGAGCGAGTAGTTACCCCCTTTGATACATCACCTATGATGAGATCTTTGGGATGATTTGAGGCGTATCTCCAATCTTTAGGAAGTGGTAGTGATTGCTCCACTTCGTCCTTTTGAACTTCACCAATAGGTTCTTACTTGTCATCTTAGATGGGTGAGTTCTTCAAGGAAATTTTCTCCATATCCTCACCTAATGAGCCAATCTCTACAACATTCTCAATAATAGCATTAGATTCTTCAAATTTAACATGCATAGTTTCTTCAATAGTGTGAGATGATTTATTAAACACTCTATATGCTTTGCTAGTACTAGAATAACCAACTAAGATTGTTTCATAAGCCTTAGCATCAAATTTACCCAAATTATCTTTAGTATTCAAAACAAAACACTTGCATCCAAAAACTTTAAAGTATGAAACATTTGGTTTTCTTAAATGATAAATTTCAAAAGAGGTTTTGAAAGTATTTTTGCACAAATAAATACAGTTTGATATGTAGCATGCGGTGTTTATGGCCTCAGCCTATAAATATTGAGGGAGACCATATTCACTTATCATAGTCCTAGCCATTTCTTGAAGAGTTCTATTCTTCCTTTCAACTACTCCATTTTGTTGTGGAGTTCTAGGACATGACATTTCATGCTTAATTCCCTTTTCATCACAATAAGTCATGAAGAGTTGGTTAACAAACTCACCACCTCTATCACTTCTTATCTTTAAAATCGAAAATCCTTTTTCTTTTTCAACCCTCTTTCGAAAAATCTTAAAATACGAAAAAGTTTGATCTTTGTGTTCCAAAAAGAAAACCCTAGTGAAACGAGAAAAATCATCAACTAAAACAAAAACATATCTACTTCCATTTAGGCTTTTAGTTTTAGTTGGTCTAAAAATATCCATATGAATCAATTCTAATGGCCTAGTTGACATGATATCCTTGATTGGTTTGAAAGAAGACTTGGTTTGTTTCCCAAGTTGGCACGCACCACAAATGCGATTTTTTTCAAACTTCAAATAAGGAATACCCTTCACCAATTCCTTAAAAATTAATTCTAGTAAGGTGATCAAAAGATGCATGTCCTAATCTTCTATGCCATAACCATGAAATCTCATCAAAAGCATTCAAACATTGGTAGAACAATCCAAATTAAGCATGTTAATAATATAGACATTATTTTCATGAAATTCGGTAAGAATACAATCATTGGTTTTTACAATCAAAAATTTTGCAAGAAGATTCATCAAACACAACTTTGAGACCACGATCACATAGTTGACTTATGCTAAGCAAGTTATGTTTAAGCCCATCAACAAGAACAACATTTTCTATTAAAGGAGATGCACCAATCTTGATGTTACCTATATCGATGATGGTGCCCTTGGAGTCATCTCCGAAGGTGACGGTGCCACCTTCATCGTACCTTGATAGGGTTGTGAAATTGTTGATGTCCCATGTCATATGCCTTGAACAACCATTATCAAGGTACCAGCGCTCCTTACGTCTTGGAGCCTTGGTGTGTACCTACATCAAATAATTTAGGACTTGATTTTGGTACCCATATTTTTCTGGGTCCTAGAGAGTTAGTGTTTCGAACCCACACAAGATTATTTATCCTATTTATATGATCATAGCAAAATTTAGCCAAATGGCCATTCCGGCCACAATAAGTACATTTATAAATTCTACCATATTTAAAAGCATAATGAGCATGTGGCTTAGGAACATGTGAATTGTGAGCATGAGTAGCTTTAACATGAGTGTCATGTGAAGTATTGGCATGATGAGCATGTGAATTTTTGGCATGAGTTGTTTTATCATTTTTAGCATGTGGAGTGTGCATATGCTTCTTTGAAAACATTTATTCTAATTTATTAGTGTTAAAAGCACATTCTTTTAAAACATTTCCAAAATCATTGATTTTAGTTTTTAACAAGGATAATTCATTTTCATCAATTTTTGAAAATTTGGCTTTACAAGCAACTCTATAAGCAACAAACTCTCTTTTTGTTG
This sequence comes from Agave tequilana, assembly GCA_038442645.1. NCBI lineage: Eukaryota > Viridiplantae > Streptophyta > Magnoliopsida > Asparagales > Asparagaceae > Agave > Agave tequilana. Next base: position 131,002 of record JAVJIF010011614.1, read on the forward strand.
AAATAAGATTAGAAGAAAGTTCATCCTTTTCTTTTGAAGAAATTTCAAGTTGATTTTTAAGCATCTCAATTTCTTTTTTCAATTTTGAACACTCTTTCTTTTTATCATCAAAACTTTCAGAAAGTTCAACAAAAGCATGTACTAACATTTCTTTACTTATTTCACTTTCATCATCAAGAGGTTGAGTAGTTACCTTGGGTGTGTTTGTCATGAAACACATATTTATCGTGTCGACTTCATCTTCGAATTCACTTTCTGAATCCCAGTGGCTTTGTATACCTTCTTTTCAACCGGCCTCTTTTGCTTTAAGGAGGAGGTCATCTTTTTCTTGAAATCGGGACAATCAGCCATGACGTGTCCGGGTTTCCGACAGTTGTAGCATATGATCCATTTCTCCTCCTTCCCTTCCCATTGTCTTCTATAGTTGAGCTTATTCTTGCAGTATATTCTCTTTACATTTCTTATAAAGAGAGATGCTCTTCATCATCTTCTTCATCTTCTTCATCATCGTAGTTGGAAGAGGAAGACTTGAAAGCTATTGACTTTTTCTTTTGAGGTACCGCATCTTCTCTAGCCTTCTTCTCCATCTCATGAGTCTTAAGGTTTCTAATAAGACTTATGAGCTCCATCTCATTCTTGTCATTCAACTCCTTCAAGGTGGTAGCTTTGATTTCCCATGACGAAGGAAGAGCATGAATCACCTTGCGCACCTTTTGGTCGTTGCTTATTTCATCACCTAGAGAAGAAAGAGCATTAGTAATCTTAATAAACTTAGTAATCATATTATCAATAGATTGATCTTCTAGCATTTTAAAACTTTTATATTGAGAACGCAAGAGATCTATTTTAGCTCTCTTGACTTGTGATGTTCCCTCATGAGTGACCAATAAGTGTTGCCAAATCTCAAAGGCGGATTTGCAATGGATAACACGTGTTAGATCATCCTCATTCAAAGTTAAAAGTAGGGCATTTTGAACCTTTGAATTAGCTTCATATTCCTTGAAGGTAAGTTCGGACCAAGTGTCCTCCTCACTTTCGGGTCTACTATAAGGCTTGGTCAAGGACTTAGCAACTAAACTACCTAGATATTGTAGAAAAATAGTCATCCTAACTTTCTATATGGGAAAGTTGAGTCCATCAAATTTGGGAGGGGTCTTAATGTTGTCGGCCATCTTTACTAGTGAATGAATGAAGATATGAAAATTGTGATTAGCAAATTTAGGATCTCTCTAAGGATGTGAGCCAAAAAACTAGAGTCCTTGCTCTGATACCAATTGAAATCACCTAGACGGGGGTGAATAGGTGATAATGCTAATCAATGCACAAATTAAAAAAATGTTATGATGCAACGATCACCCGAAACAAGACTAGAAGCCGAATACCCCGTGAAGGGCTCTGAACTCCTTCCTCGTGATTCCTCTAGATAAGAGTTTGAGGTGCGTAATGCAATCTTATTGTATGAATATTGATCGACAATATAGCAATGAATATAAAGCAAGTAAATAAAGTAAATAAACCAATCGCAAACACTGAGATTTGTTTCGAGGTTCGAGCACCCAGCTCTATGTCCCCGCCTTCACCTAGAAGGATTTAGAACCACTATAACTTTCACAAAGAATTACAACCACAAGAGAGTACCCAACTCCTCAATCACACTCCTCTAGTTCAGAGGTAGTGGAGCCACAAATATAAGAATATCTTGGTGATCAAAAGACTACAAACCCTCTTTTGAAAAACTTTTTCCCTTACAAAAACCTTAGAGAATAATGTGTAGGATTGAAGCTCAAGTTTTGTAAGTGAAAAAAAATGAAATTGAAGAGAGTTTTGAACCAAAAACTTCAGTAAAAAGAGAGAATTTTGAGTACAAAAACTGAGAGCAAAAACTTCTTTTTGAAAGCCTTTAAACTTGATTTCTTTTGCAAAGGATTGTTGTAATCATCTCAACCCTAATCATCCCTATTTATAGGATAAAGCTAGGGATTAAAGAGTAAACTGATATATAATTTGGAAATATTTGACCCGAAACCAGCCCTCAAATTCGTTTAGAGAAGAAAATCACATTTTAAAACGTGTTTAATCAACTAGCTGTTAGGGCTGAAATCAAACACCCGGTCGACCGGGTTTTCAAAAATTTTAGCCGTTGCCAGCCCACGGTCGACCGCCCAGTCGACCGTAACAAACAGAAACATGGGTGCTTTCAGTCGGCCGAAGGTCGGTCGACCGACATGGGGTCCGGTCGACCGGGAGACGTGCACACATGCACGCACCCAAACAGTCAGAAGCCCGGTCGACTACCCGGTCGACCGTCCTGACCTGAAACAAGGCCGGTCGACCGTCCGGTCGACCGCAACATGCCAAAAACAATCTTTTTGATAATAGTTTGAAGATCTTGAAAATTTCAAAGTAGTTTTGATCAAGACTTGGTATACTATATAAAATGGAGTTTGTAAGTATTAAAATATGTTTACAAATATTTTGTATATAGGAGAAATATCTTTTAGAGAAATCATGTGCAAAAACTTGTGTGTGGGGAATATTGAACTTCAACACTATACACTATTCTTTAACACACTAAAAAAAATAAAAACTGAGAAATGTAGTCTCTGAGTCGCGTAACACCAAGCTAGAGCCTTCTCTTCTATGAAAGCGTCATCTTACGCCATTTGCCTTTTAGCATCATAATTTCTTGCAATAGCTTAGAAAGGCCGTCATGAATAGTACTAACCTGAAACTCATTCTAAACAACTTATTAGTACCATATAGCTTCTACGTGTTTTGTTATCATCAAAACTTAAACAAATGGAGAGTGTAACCTTTTGGGCCAACAACAAAATCACTAGAAATTTCGTAAACAATAGCCTATAGCTAAAATTAGTGAAATGAAAGCACAAGTTTGTGTGCGCGCAAAAAACTAGATAAATTGGAAGAGAAAATCTCAAGAAATCTTTAGGAATTTTTCTCCCAAAGATTAGAAGATAAATACCTCAGTGAAAACTGTTGTAAAATTTTGTTGCAAAAGGTCAGTTTTTATATGAAATAAAATTTTTACAGTTGTTAAAAACCAAGAGGTAAATATGCCAAATCTATTGAAAATGGATGTTTCATTTTCGACAGGTAATGATTAGAAATGATTATATTTTTTAAATCTGTAGTTTATTTTTGAAAGCTATATAAGGGTGTCAAAAGCACTTTCGACCCTACCAATTTTTTAAAAGAAAACTGTCAAAAATGGATCAGTTCTACAACTAACTCAACTCTTTGTAAAAATGCTATCAAAAATGGTTTCGACAGTTTGAGAAAACACATAGAAAATTGTTGAAAATGGATTAGTTCTACAACTAACCTAACTCTCTGTAAAACGCTATCGAAAATGAATTTTGAGCTGTCAAAATTTTACATCTCAAAAATCATTTTCGATAGTTTGAGGAAAACGCAGAAAAATTATCGAAAATGAGTCAGTCTACAATAGACTGAACTCTCTGTAACCATTGTCAAAAACATGCATAAGAGCTATCGAAAATAATTTAGCTCAAACTTAGTGTTGTGCACTCTTAGTATTCATTTTCAAAAGTATCCATTTTCGAAAGACTGTTGAAAATTATACAGATTTTCTAAATCTTTTTAAAACTTTATTTAAATTAATTTTAACTTATAAATCATACAATAATAAGCTTTTTTAATATCTTTTGAACATTAATATGTATAGAATAAATTCAAAAAATATTTCAAATAAAAAAACTTATTTTTGATATTAATATTGATGTAAAATCACTTTTTGTTATAAACAACCTTTCAAAATATTTTATATATATATATATATAATATATATATATATATATATAATATATATATATATATATTTAAAACTCCATAAAAACAAGAAATAAACTCTGTGTGTGTGTGTGTGTTCATATTCAAGCTTGAACCCCCAATATTATAATCTAAAGCTTTAACAAACTTCTAACTTACAAACGTAAATTCTTTTCAATTGAAACGAAATCTTCTTTGTCTTGAACTTGACTTCTTCAGCTTCAATCATCAACTTGAGATATTCTAATATAGTTGTTGAAGTTAAGCTTTATGATGTGATTTTAAATAACCTGTAGACTTTATAATCACTTCAGGATCATTAGTTCATTAACTACATGAGTTATGAATCATCAAAACACGAGTGATTGTACTATTGGGCCAACAAGTAGGACATTAGAAAATATAGAGAGAAAGGAAAGACAGCGAGAGTTTCATAATTTGAGAATTTTAATTATATATTGTATAGTTTGAGAGTTTCAATTATAATAATACGACAGAAATAAAGAATTAAAGAGAGGGGAGTTCCACAATTTGAAAGATCTAATAGAAAAATTAGGTGATAGAATAATATAGGGACACAATTTGGTGATAGAACAAGAAGGGGGAAAGAATTATGTACATGTTTTATTATCTACTTTTGAGAGTAATGTTGGCGTAAAAATTAGTACCACTTCAAGATCTTACTCTTGATAGTAAGAGAAAACAATCGCACAAAGAATAATGAACACAATGATTTATATGAAAAACCCAAAAGGAAAAATCACGGGTTGAACTTGAGGCTCGGAGAGGGTTTCACTATGATGGAATCAACAAAAGAGTAAGGCACTTGGCACACTCGATTACGCCAACTTCTGTCACACACAGCTTATACACACTATCCAACTTAACCTAGAGTTCTCTTCTATACTCTATATTTTCAAGAGAAACAAGAGACACTCCCCTTCACTCACACTCTTTATACTTTCAAGAGAAACAAGTGATAACCTTAAAGCTTCAAATGCTTAGATACTTCTCTAATCTTAGATATTTCTTTGCAACAAGGAACATGCCTATTTATAGGCCATGATGAACTTTCTAAATCCATTGCTTCGGCTTCCCACATTCATGAATGGTAAGGAGCTCTTGAGAATCCATTGATTCAGTCAGAGAGTCAAAAAGCCCTTTGGAATTCTGCATGCAGAAACATGCATTGGATAGGATACTTCGGGCGATGATAACTCCATCAATATTGTTGTTTTGAGTGATTCAAAGTCTGGAGTAAACCTTGCATGTAACCCTACAACTTCTTTGTTGAAGTCCAAGTCAAATGCTGACTGCACCATGCTCGAAAAGCCCATGCAAAATTAAATATGATACAGAAAACTGCAGCATTAATTAAGTTAGAAATTAAGCCAACTCCAACAATCTCCACCTTGGCGAGATATCCAACTCCACGTGGAATTGTTCACTGCCTCTGCCTTCGTCCGCATTTCGGAGTAACACAACATATTTCGCTGTCCTGATCATACTCTGGAACACACCTCTGGAATATACTTCTGAAATATACCTCCGAGAACATACCCTTGGAACTACCTCTGGAAACATAATACATCAGAGCGAGGGGCTCCGGAATATCAAAGCAGAGTTTCACTCTCACATCTGCTACAACTCGTTCACCTTGGTGAGTTCCAACACACCTCCACACACCTCTGGTGACTAGGTGCACGTGTCAGCTAGCAAGTCTTCAGATTTAGTAAGTTCAAGTAGTTTTCATCTATGTGAACCGATTTTGTTAGGAAGTCAGATGCATTTTCATCTATGTGAACTTTCTTCACCTTGACTTCTCTGAAATTGAGCCAATCTCGAATCTGATGAGAGCGGACTTCAATGTGTTTTGTCCTTGTATGAAATACTTGATTCTCCGCAAGACAAATAGCACTTTGGCTATCACATTTGACTGTCACATATCTTTGTTATAGACCCAAATCACTTGCCAAACATTAAGCCAAATAGCATCCTTTGCAGCTTCCGTCAACGCCATGTATTCGGCTTCAGTCGTAGACAAAGCACTGATCGATTGGAGCGTAGATCTCCATGATACCGGTCCTCAACTACAAGTGAAAACATGCCTTGTAGTAGACTGAAGCTTATCCAAATCTCCCGCATAATCGGAGTCGACTAAACCAATGACGCACGCAGCTCCATGTTGTCTTTCAGACATGATTCCCTTGTTTCTTGTGCCCTTCAAATACCTGAGTATCCATTTGACAGCTTGCCAATGATCTATACTAGGATTTGACATATACCTGGACACCACGCTGAAAATTTTAGCAAGATCCGGCCTTGTGCATACCATCGCGTACATTAAGCACCCAACTGCCCTTGCGTATGGAATCTTCTTCATTTTTCAAGTTCGACTTCAGTTGACGGACTTTACTTTGCACTTAAATTGAAATGCGAAGCCAATGTAGTGGACATGAGTTTGGCATTTACCATGTTAAACTTCTCAAGTAGCTTTTCGATATACTTGTCTTGAGAACGATACACCTCCTACTTTCCCGATCTCTCTTAATCTCCATTCTGAGGATCTTCTTGGTGGCACCAAGATTCTTCATGTCAAACTCGAAATTCAACATTCCTTTGAATTCCTTTATCTTTGACATATTTGAACATGCAATCAATATGTCATCCATATATAACATCAAGATAATCATGTGGCCATCATCAAATGTGCGTGAGTAAGCACAAGAATCATACTCACCTCTCTTGTAGCCAATTTGGAGCATGAAGGTGTCAAATTGCTTGTACCATTACCTTGAAGATTGCTTGAGCCCGTACAAAGAGTTTCTTAATCTGCACATAAGGTCTTCCTTTCCAGCTTTTACGAATCCTTTCGGCTGAGATATATAGATTGTTTCCTCCAAATCACAGTGAAGAAAGCTGTCTTCACGTCATGCTGTTCCAGCTCCATGTTAAGTTGTGCTACAAGAGATAGCAACACCCAAATAGTTGAATGCTTGACCATCAGAGAGAAGATTTCAGCATAATCTACTCCTTTCTATGAGAACCCCTTCGCATCTAACCTTGCTTTGTAGGTATCAGCTTCCTTCTCATTGATGCTTTCTTTCTTTCGAAAAACCCACTTGGATCCTATGACCTTTCGGTCTTTAGGTTTCAAAACTAACTCTCAAATAGAGTTCTTATGGAGAGATTCTATTTCCACTGACATAGCACCCATCTATCCTTGCCATTCATTGCTTTCCATTGCTTCTTGAGAAGATGATGGATCGTCTCTGCCAGCTAAAAAAGTGTAGCAAGCTTCATCCTCCCATCCAAGCCACTGGAAAGGCTTGATGACTCCTCTCGATCTCGACTATGCTATGCTTGTAGATTCAGCTTGAACTTCTTCCCTTGCTTATTGACCTTCCAGTGCTTCTTGCTCTCCTGGTGCTTGCTCCACCCAAGCATGATTCTCCGGGATAGATTCTTCTTTTGACAAAGGAACTTCAGTATGGTTCTTTTCATGATTCTCTTCTTTGTCAGCATCTTTTGCTCTAAACTTTCATCAAATATGGCATCTCTATTTAGTACATTCTTATTGTTATTCGGATCTCATAGCCTGTAGCCCTTCACGCCCTTCTTAAAATCGAGAAAAATGCACTCGAGTGACTTTGGCATCAGCTTGTTCCATTCATAACTGGAAATATGAACGTACGCCTTACATCTGAAAATCTTTAAAGTAGAATAATCAATGTCCTTACCTGATCAAACTTCTTTAGCGCATCTGGAATCAAGTAACTTTGATTTTTGTCTATTAACCAAGAAGGCAGCATGGTTAACAGACTCAACCCAAAAAGATTCGGGTAACCCTGCATGAAGTCTCATGCGTCTCTCCCCATGAGAGTCAGGTTCATCCTTTCTACTGCGCCATTCTGCTCTAGAGTCTTCTTCATGATGAAGTGATAAGTAATGCCTTGTTGCTTGCAAAACTCCATGAATCTTCCGTCACGATATTTACCACTATTATCACTACACAAGTACTTGATCTTGCGCCCTGTTTGATTCTCTACTTCGGCCTTCCATTCTTTGCACTTCCCAAGACTTCAGATTTCTCCTGCATGAAGTAAACCCAGATCTTCCGTGAATAATTATCCATGAAAGTGACAAAATAGCGAGCACCACCATGTGATCTTGTTGGTATCGGTCCCCAAATATCAGAGTGAATGTAGTCGAGAATCCCCTTTGCATGATTCTCCTTGTTCATGATATTGAACGATACCTTGCATTGCTTTCTAAGGACATAGTGCTTGTAGAAATCTAGCTTGCAAGACTTCAAGGCCTTTAACAGCTTTCGCTTGTGCAGCTCCTCCATAGCTCGCTCACTTATATGGCCAAGACGCTGGTGCCATAGATGAGCTGAGTCATCATTTGAGATCTCCAATGTGGATATAGCAGCTCCACCTGAGATGGTATCCCCCATGAGCTTGTACAGGTTGTTGGAAAGCTTCTTTTCTCGCATAATCACCCGTGAACCCTTGTAAATCTTGATCTTGCCTCCACTTGAAGAGTAAGTGAGTCCACTTGCGTCAAGAGTACCCGAAGAAATCAGATTCTTCTTGAGAGAAGGAATATATCGCACATTGCCGAAAGTATAAATGATGTCATCATACATCTTAATTTTCACTGTGCCAAAGCCGACGATCTTGCACGCAACGTTGTTCCCCATGAGGACTTCACCTTCATCCTTCTTCTCGTATGTGTCAAAGCAATCCATGTTTGCACATATATGAAAGGTACAACCAGAATCAAGAATCCATGAATCTGAGATCAGTTTACCTAATGAAATGAAAAAGGTTATGTTTTGTTCTCCGTTGCAACTCCAGCCGTGGAACTGTTCTCTGGGTTCTTTCCTTCCTTCTAATCGGCTTTGAACCTCCATCAACTCTTCTTGATGTGACCCTTTTTATGGCTGTAGTAGCACTCCACATCTTTACGTCTCTGGGATTTTAATCTTCCGCAGTTGTCAGACTTACCACCTCTCTCCTTGGATCGAGCCCGATGATCATTTGATCCTTTGACGAGAAGGCCTTCACTTTTAATGTCATCACCCGACCTTTTGTTCATCTTAACATGAAAAATGATGTCTTGGACAACCTCCTCGAACCAAAGAGTCTCTTTGCCGAATATGAGTTGGTCCAAAAATGCTTGAAGGACGACGGCAAGGATCATACCAAAAGCAAAGTTTTATCCTCCTCCTTGTATACTCGCAACAAATCATTAATACAATGGTTAAATACATTGAGATATTCCATAATATCATCTCCTTCTTCAGTACGAAGGTTATACAATTGATCTTTTAAGAAAAGATCGCTAGAGAGAGTCTTACCCATATAAAGCTTCTCTAGCTTCTCCCACGTGCCATTGGTGGTTGTCTCTTCCATGACATTGTAAGTCATCTCATCTGATAAGTGTAGCTTAATGGAGCTCATCGTCTTGAGATCCGCTTTGTTCCAAACCTCCGTGGACATTGCCTCCGGCTTGTGCTCGACACCCAAAATGCACATGTGTAGATCTTATTGTATCAAGATTTTCATCTTTTGTTGTCATAATGTGAAGCTGTTCCGCCCATCGAATGACTTCAACTCAACTTTCACACCGCCGATTATTGACTTCTCTTCAGCCATGTAGAACACCACAGCCTCGCTCTGATATCACTTGTTGGCGTAAAGATTAACACCATTTCAAGATCATATTCTTTGATCGTAAGAGAATCACACAAAGAATAATGCAACCACAAAGATGAGCACAATGACTTATGTGAAACACCCAAAGAGAAAACCACAGATTGAGCTTGAGTCTCAGAGAGGGTTTCACTATAATAGCAAAAGGGTATAAGGCACTTGGTACGCGTGATTACGCCAACTTCCGTCACACATAGCTTACACACACTCTCCAACTCAATCTGGAGTTCTCTTCTATACTCTCTATACTTTCAAGAGAAATAAGAGACACTCATTTTCACTGACACTCTATACTTTCAAGAGAAACAATTGATAACTTTCAAGCTTTGGATGCTTAGATACTTCTCCAATGTTGGATTCTTCTCCATAACAAGGAGCATGCATATTTATAAGCCTTGATGAACCTTCTAAATCCATCATTTCTTCTTCCTACGTCCATGAATGTTAAGGAGCTCTTGGGAATCCAGCAATTTAGTCAAAGGTTTACAAAACCCTTTTGAATTCCGCATGCACAAACATGCACTGGATAGCATATTTCGAACGACAATAACTCCATCAATACTGTTTCGTTTCGAGTGATTCAAAGCCTGGAGTAAATCTTGCATGTAATCCTACAACTTCTCTGTTGAAGTCCAACTCAAATGATAACTGCACCATGCTCGAAAAGTCCATGCATAATTGAATAGATGCAGAAAACTGCAACATTAATTAAGTTGGAAACCGAGCCAACTCTAACAATTAGTTGTACAATATTTTTAATATTAAGAAAATCTATTTATTTATTTAAATAACGTGTATTTTAAAGGGGCCGGGGCGGGTCAGGTCTGGGTTGGGTAATACAAGCACTACCTGCCTCTACCCAATGACTAAATGGGTTGGGTCCGTGACCAATTTGGATCAACATGTATTGGTCCAGGGATTTGTAACAGCCCAAGGTGCCACGGTAAATGCTATACCGAAGGCAAAAGACTAAAGCACAAGCAGACAAGTCCATGTCCATCCAAACTTTCACACTGCCCTTTTCTTCAACCGCTTAACAATGTTCTCCTCCCCTCTCCTCTTGTTTTTAACTCCAACTCTCTCTCCTCCACCAGTCACTCTCACCCTCTCCTCTCCTTTATAGGCAAACAAGCACCTCCTCATCTTCTCCACTATCAATTAATTTGCTCCCCACTGTCTCTAGCCATGCCCGAAGAAGAGAAGACGACGACAGTGGTGACCGCTCCAGACAACAAGCGCCCTCGAAGGACGTCGATCATCCGCGGCTACTACCCGTACGGATCATCCCCCGCCACCAGCCGCCACCTCTTCAATCTGCTCCTCACCCTGCTCCTCCTGGCCGGCCTCACCGCCCTCGTCCTCTACCTCGTCTACCGCCCCTCGAAACCCCACTTCTCCGTCTCCTCCGCCGCCGTCTACGACCTCCGCACCTCCACCACCTCCGAGGCACCGGGCGCCAACGTGGTCTCCACCAGCATGCAGTTCACCCTCATCGCCCGCAACCCCAACGATCGCGGCTCCATCCTCTACGACCGCCTCTCCGCCTACGTCTCCTACCGCGGCCAGCCCATCACCCCGCCCGTGCTCCTCCCTCCGCTGGCGCAGGACCGGGACAGCGCAGTGGCGGTGTCGCCGGTGCTCGGTGGAGCGTACGTGCCGGTGTCGGGGGAGGTGGCGGCGGGGCTGAAGGTGGACCAGGGGTACGGGGTGGTGGGTCTCAGGGTTGTGTTGATGGGGAGGCTCAAGTATCAGACGGGGCCGTTCAGGAGCGCGTGGACGGGGCTGTATGTGAGGTGTGATGTGCTGGTTGGAGTAAGGAAAGGGGTTGCGGGACAGGTGCCGCTCATTGGGGAGCCTCAGTGCAAGGTGGATGCTTGATTATTAGACTAAATATATGTAGGATAATAATATAATATGGAGACTTGCATGCGTGAAAATATATATGCATCTTCTTATCTTCTGTGTTTGTTGTTAATTAAGAAGATGATGAAGCTAGTTTCTGTTTTCTTTTCTTTCTTTTTCTTTTTTGCTTCTTGGTGAGCGAGTCATGAGCTATATACAGAAGTAACTAAAAAAAAAAATTAAAAAAAATCAAATTAGTAGATATCTCCTGCTTCTGACCTCCTGTTTGTGCCGAAACAGTCTAATAGTAAAATAACATGGAATTATTACATGGGTGTTTTTTCTGATCGAGGGAGTACTGGACCGAGAACCTGATACTGAGAGTGACAAATTGACAGTGTGATGGCTATTAATTAATATTTTATCTACGATCGGGTCCTGTATATTGTATTCCCTTGTATTCTGCTCTCTTCAATTTTCTAACGGCTTAGAGTTATGGAAGCCTCGAGACCGAATAGAAGCGAGGAGAGAGAATATTAGCGACGCGTGCACATAGGACAGAGCCAGGTGGGTAATAGAGAGGAGGAGGAAGGGAGAGGAAACCTGCATGCAGTGGCGCGTTCAGATGAGTGTGTCTTCACATGGAAAACTGGATGTAGAACTGTGGATGGCAGAAATCAATGGGCAGAGAGATGATGAGAGAGAGAGAGAGAGAGTGAGTGAGAGAGAGAGAGAGGGAGGGAGGGAGGTTTATATTGGGCCAGTGCAGCAGTCTCCCAGTGGCCTATGTCCAATAACGGCGACGCATGCACAATCTGCCTGAAGGAGATTTCTCCGGCCGGTTGGTAATTAATTGACCTAATTCACTGAGCCTTTTATACTTTTTCTTTTTTCTCTGGGGAGAATAGTATGACTAGCGCAATTGAAGACTACTGCGAGCGAGACATGAATTCTGGAACTCCTATCAACGTTGCAAAAACACTTCAGTATACTGTCTTATGCTGATGCTTGTGAGAGCCTCTTAAATATAAAGAAGGATAAATTTACGGGAGGAAAAACACCTCTACACTATTATGGTTTCGTAAAAGAACCTCTCTGTTATATCAAATTCAGTAAAAATAGGTTGTACTATTATAAGATTCGACAATAAATAAATTCCATTGAATTTAGTAAAGAACATATTTGTGCTATCTAACTATGATAAAAGTCCCCATTTATTATCTTAGTATAAATAGAAATTATAAAATATCAATAGTATATTGGTGTTTTTTTACTAATTTAAAAGTACATGAATGTTTTCTTCACATTTCAATAGTACAGGAGGATTTTTTTTTTTTTTAACAAAAAACTGATAGTGCAGTGGGATTTTCTGCATTTTACCCAATAAAAAAATAATGTTATGTTGACTGGTTTAATTGATTATTTCTTATAACTGAGGAAATACATAAATTAATCAACTTTCCCTGTATTGTACAAAAAAAAAATTCTTAAAATAGTACCTCATATCTTATAATATCTTGGTGTGTGTGTGTGTGTGTGTGTGTGTGTGTGTGGGGGGGGGGGGGGGGGGGGGGGGGGGGGGGGGTGGGGTTGTGGTTCTGTGTTCTCGTCCCTTTTTTCATCAAATGAAGTCCGCAATGTTCCTTCTTCTAAGAGACCCTGTTAGTTCAGACCCTTGTGTGAAAAGACCTGTATATGTGCTGCAACGGGCCATGAGAAATATATACCTCATCCCGGGCGGAGTATTGTTGATGTAACACCTCGTTCCTGGGATACATATTTAGATACATGTTCTGATTTTTTGATCATATTATTTCAATTTTCTCCTGTATTTATGTTTGTTTTATGATTATTTATATCATAGTTTGGTATTGGATCCGGATTCTTAGATTCAGAATCAACCTGAGTCTGAACTAGGGACCTGATCCCAGTGTACTGATCAATTTGATCTTTCTGATAGTCTGACTTGACCAATGTCAGTTTAAACATTGTTTTTCAATATTTTAAATTTTTCATGATTTTTCGAAAATTTTCCGAATTATTCTATAAGATCTTCAAAATCGGTATCGACCGGTATCGCTGGTCGATTCCCAGATTTTTCATTTACTAACGGAATTGAATTTTTAAAATCTGTTTTCATATTATTTCTTAGAATCATATTTTCTACTTTAGTGCATTTTTAGAATTGTTTTTGAATTTATTAAAACTTGATCAGATTTGGTGTCGACCGGTATTACCGATTGATTTCAGAATTTTTAATTTGAAAACGTGATAGAATCTTTTGAATATGATTTCACCGTGTACTTTAATATAATATTATCTATTTTTAAGATATTTTGAGAACCTTTCCGGAAATGTCAAATTTTGACCGAATAAAATATTATTTGGGTTTTCTCGGATATGAGAGTTTTAATCGGATATTTTCCTTTCTTTTCTTTTCTTTTCTTTTCTTTTCCTTTCTTTTTTCCTTTCCCCTTTTCCCCACCATATCTTTTTTCTTTTCTTTCCTTTTTCTTTTTTCTCCAACCACGCAAACTTCCCCCAAAAATATCTTCTTTTACCCCACTCGTTCTCTTTCCTCCCCAACTCGGGTCTGGCCAAGACCCAACGTGGGGCTCAGCCATGCGGGGCTCCCTTGGTGCCGAACGTGGGTCTCCCCCATCCTTCCCATTTAATCCCTCCTTAATCTCTCTCTTTCTCTCTTAATCTCACTCTTTTCTCTCTAATCTCTTTCACTCTCTCTTTCTCTTCTCTTCTTCAACTAACCAGCGTCTGCCATCACCACCTCCAAGCCGACGGCCCCTCTCTGGCGGACAAGACCGACGGCGGCCCCTTGACGGCGACCATCCACTCCCCCAACAACTCCATCTCCTTCTCCTTCTCCTCCTTTATCATTATAGATCACCTAGAGGGGGTGGATAGATGATATGCTAATCTAATGTAAAACAATGTGGAATTAAAAACTATTATGCAAACTAAAACTATCACACAATGTATAACCAAAGAGTGAAGTCGAATTCCCGGTGAAAGGCTCTGAATTTCTCCTCTAGATTAAGAGTTGAGGTGCAATTATAGCTCTCTTGGTTAAATACTAGTGTGAGCAAAAATACAATAACAATCATGTAAAGAATAAATAATAATAACAATGCAAGATATCAAACAACCCAAACAAGTATATCTATTGAGCACAAGCAATATCAAGCATGTAATATATGAGTACAAATATAATAAACATGCAAGATATAAACACAAGTGAATTGAGAGAGAGAAATGAGCAATCGCAAACACGGGAGATTTGTTTCGAGGATCGAGCCACTTGCTCTACGTTCTCGCCTTTACCACTAAGAAAGATTTCCACTAGAATTGATCCCGTAAGATCACCCGGTGTCGCAACACCTACAATAATTAGCTCCTTCAAGAACTCCTGCACCCGCAAATCTATCACTTGTTCTTGCAAGAATAACACACAACTCGAACATGCAAGTTCGCCGAGACCGTAACCTCCAACTTCTTCTCAATACAAAGTAAAATACTTTGTGATCACTTTTTGATCACAAACAAACACTCTCACATACAAGGATCCCTATAGGATGAATATAGAAATAGATAGCTGAAGCTTGTATGAGAAAAACTAGATAGATATGAAAGTGGAAAACTTAAGAAAATGTTTTGAAAACACAAGAGAAACACTCTTGATAAACTCTCTATTTGTTATAAAAGTTAAGCTCAAAAACTTGTAGAGAAAACTCTATTGAAGATAGGAAAATAAGCTCTCAAAAACTTGTGTAAAATCTTCTACAAAAATTGGCCCAAAAGACCCCTTTATAAAGGCAGTCAAAAACTAGCCGTTAGGGGCCAGATTGGTCGATCGACCGGCCAACGGTCATTTTTTTTATCGTTGGGGTTGTCGGTCGACCGCCCGTTCGACCACATCCATGCCAGGCTCTGTCGGTCGACTGGTCGGTCGACCGTGACCCAACAGAGACAAACTGTCTCTCAGTCGGTCGGTCGACTGACCCAGTCGACCGCTATGGGCTCGTGCACATTGTGCATGACGGTCGACCAATCGGTCGATCGAGCCAGCTTTCAATCGACCGGTCAGTCGACCGCAAGCAACACCAGAACCTAATTTTGAACAATTTTATATACATTTTAAATCCCATAAAATCCACAAAAATAAATTTATTGAAACACAAGTCCAAATATGTGTGATTAAAAATCAACACATATTACAAACATGTGAACTATTTTTGCGATAAAGAATTTAAGGCATAAACCAGAACCAGTATTTTCCAAAAATAAACTTCTAAATGAAAATCTGATTTTTTCAAAACTTGAATAAATACAAAAATAAGATATTGAAACACATGAAGCATAGCGTGTATGGAAATGAACCAATAGCATAGTAAATGAAATATACTTATTTTTGACAATAAACTCCAAAATAAGTTTTAATAAAAACAAAACTTAAGCACATGATATAAACTCATCAAAATAAGTTATCTAAATAATATGAAGAAACAATGTATATGGATGAAATCCAATACATATATAAACCATGTAAACTTATTTTGATGAAATCTATTCATGAAACCGAAAGATGTATTAATGAATATCAAAACCAAAATGTATAGAAATAAGTTTCTATAAACATATGAAGCTCAAATATATGTGGATAGAATCCAACACATATTGTAAACTATAAAACTTATTCTATTAAGATAAAAATCATGTATACATATTCTTTTGAAGTTAAGAAAACATAAAATATTTAAATAAAAGACAATATATAAATTTGTATGTGTGTGTATATAAGCTTGAGTAATTCTCAACTAATCTATCCTTATATTTTATCCTAAAACAAAAATTTTAAACTTACAAACTAGGGCTCAAGTCTTCTTGAAAATCTTCTCTTGAAAATCTTCATCTCCATCTTGACATGATCCAAACTTGATCCAAACGAGTAAGACTCCTTTTTGAGTACTTGATGCGATCTTGAAACGCGAGCTCTTGAATCAACACGTGCTAGCTTCAAAACTTGACTTCGAATCTTTTGTTGAAGCTAAACACCGACTAAGATCTTGATAAATATCTGAAACTTAATAAACACAAGATCATTAGTACTATAACTACATGAGTTAATCATCATCAAAACCAGAGTGATGGGCTTTTGGGCCAACAATCATCACCTCCAACTCCTCCACTTCTCTCTTATTCTTCCTCACATTCCACCATCACATCCACTATCTCAACCACCCACAACCCTCTCCCATCTCCTCCTCCATCTCTCACTTCCCTCAATTTCACCCAAAACCACAAACATACTCATCTTCTTCCTCCTTCTAAATCACCATCACTATTTTCAATCTCCCAAAATTCCACCACCAAAACCGCCAATTACACCACATCAAGCCACCACTATCATTACCTTCATCATCTCCATCTCCAATTTCACCACTACCCTCAAAATCCACCTCCTCCGCCATCTCCTCTAACCTTCTTCACCATCAAAATCAACTCCAACCACCACATCACAATATCTACTTCTGATACTCAACATCAACAAAATATCATCTAAATAAATCCCAAATGCTCACAACTATAAATCTAACTACGTCAACCCTATTTTAATGAGTTCAAGATCCGATATAAAGAATGTAAATTTTAGATCACCTCTAACTCAAGATCAATCTAAATCACAACCCAACTAAATCAGTCACATCTAAATACTGATAAATATTCAATGTAAATAACATAAATCCCAGTTTGACCCAAACTCTAACTAAGTCCATATACTGATCCAAGCATCAAGTAATCCAATTTCTTAGTAAATTAACATCATAACAAGTACGTCATCAATACCCGAATGAATCGTCACCTAAGTTATTACCAAATGAAAGAATAGCAAGTCTGAGAAGTACTCTACATGAAATATATCATCTGTCCTCAAATATGATATGGACCAACTAACCAGTGGATCGAAATGAGTCACTGTCTAAGGTATATCAAAACTAGGCCTAAGCCAAAAGCAATAAATACCAACACATGAAATGTTACTGATACAAGCTCCTATCAACTATGTAAATAAAGTGAACAATCATAGATGTCTCATGAAGTGGTACAAGTAATCAAACTGGTAAAATATAATAGAGAGTCACATGAAATGATAAGAGTAACATGTAAGCATACCGACAACGGTAAATACATAATAACGAACACTCACATGAAATAACGCGGTTTCGGAACTGAATCACCGCCTGGTCTTCACTGCACGAATCGGTACTAATTTACAGATCATCCCATAGATCGGTCTTCAAATCGTCTGTGTATCGGGTCCATAACGAGCACATCCGGATCGGGTCCGGGTCTCCTGCAACGGTCCGAATCTCACCAAATGAATCCGAAACACTACAACACGCAACCAAACACATACATATAAACATAAATACATGCTTAACACCCACACATGCATACATGTGTCTTTGCTTCATCAACTTGAGTCCGTACCTGTTGGTTGAATGCGGGCCTCATTGAGCCTTACGTTTTGGACTCAATGCTCAGAATATTTCTAAGTATGGGGAGTTCAGACGCGGACTTCTTGTGATTCTCGCGTCTTATAAGATTAGACGCAAGTTTTACTGAATCTCACGTCTGAACTCGATACTTAGAAATTTTTCTAAGTTATGGATTTCGAAATGCGGGCTACATGCAAGCCTCGCATTTTTGAGTCTAGACGCGGATTTTGCTGATTTCCACGTCTGGACTCATTCCTGCGTTTGAATTTCAAACACTTAGCCATTTTCTTTCGGATTTCTGACCAAGTGTTGTCTTCTTTGCAGTGCGATACTCTTCCGACCTCTTATCTAAGAAGTGCTACTTTGGACACATAGGTGGCGATGATCGCAATCTGACCTTCACCCTTCAGAGGACTGCTCCTGTAACTACTGGTAAATCAAAGGAGCAAAAGGAGAGGATTTCCAAGGGTAGTATGATGACCCTTCGGGAGATTATCTCCGATGGACTGTTCGAGACGGATTCTCGCACTCCGTTACGGAAGCCTGTTTTCCTTGTTGGAGACGCCATTGACGAGGATGATAGGATTTTGCACGACGGAGATTATAAGTGGCTCCGTCAGATTGGGGATATGAGGTTCTTTCTTCCCAATATGGAGATGATGTATCCCCTATCTTATCTTCAGCACATGTCCGCTCACCGTGCGATGGATTGGGATCTTTCCCGTTTTGTCTCCAGCGTTTCTCTCGGCAGATTAGGTGTCAAAGAAATACACTCTGCTGGCCATGGAAAAGAGGTCTTTGGTTTATTTTCGGGTGGTCAGATCTGAATATCCGAGAGGAGAAACCCCTCAGCTTGGCGCTACTTTTATCAACCAATTTATGAAAGTTAGGGGTGATTTGTCCGTCGACTTTCGTCCGCTCAGGTGGGTTCATTCCACCAACAAATCCTGGTGGGGCAGGATGGTGGATTTGTGCTTGTTGAGCTCGGGTCTCTGCTGCAGCAGGTAGAGTAATATCACTCGGTCAGGGCCGTACAGTATGGCCTCCCGTAAAGTTCTCACAAATTTTATGGTGTCTTGGAGCACTATAATCCTTTGACGGGCACATTTTTTACTCCAGTCGGAGAGATGGGCTCGCTCTTCATGAACTGTATGAAGTCTCAGGGCTTATTGTGGGATATGCCCCTTATGAAGAATACGTCCCAACTTCTGAGGAGCTTCACCTCCTGAAGAAAGAGGACCCTCAGGTGTATGAGACATATCGAGAAGTGTTGTGCCACTTCCACATCTGCGGACAAACATCCTCCTGGAGGAACAGGGGTGTTAAGCAGATGTCCTGGGCGAGCTATCATAAATGAGAAGGATAGCCCGGTGACTAGTCTGGCCCTTGCACTGACGAGGAAATTGCTGAGAGGATCGATGCCTCTGGAAGCTCTTACACCACTGAGTCGAACGAGAATACTTTCAGACCTGATACCATCTTTGAAAGTTTTCATCACCAGGCCCGAATTCTCATTTCTGATCAGGCCCTATTGGTGGGCTTCCTTATGTTGTGGCTGAAACATTGTGTGGTGCCAACATTGCTGCATGAAGTAATTGTTGCTGATGTGGTGTACCCGGCGGTTTTGCTCGCCTATGGAAAGTCTATCGCTCTCCTTCCGGCGATGGTAGCTGGAATTCAGAGTGGGTTACGGGCTTTGATTAAAAGCCTGTGCCAAGTGGAGGCCATTGTCGACTCCAAGGGCAGGCCAAAAAGTTGATTCGGAGGGAAGGCCGAGAGTGAAGACCCCTAACCATGACATCCTTCTTGCCAGTCACGTCTGAGGGGATCTCAGAGCGGACTCGAGAGCAAGTCCCCGAGGAGACTTTGCGGTAGACCCGCGCCTTAAGGCTCTTGGAGCCGGAAGAGAGGAACTCTTCATACTTTGCCTGGTCGAACTCCACGACAAGTGATTCGACCGTTTTTCCCATATAGGTGACGTCACCTTGCGCCACAATTTGCTCGTCAGTAGAGAAAGTTATCCCCAGCAGAGTCGCCATCTCTTGTTTGGTGGAGGAAAAATGGGTGATCGAGAAGTAAATTCTTGATTTGATTGTATAGAAAGTTATAGCGGATCAACAATCCTCTTACAAGAGAGGGAAGATATTCAAGCTTGAATCTCTCCTTTGTTTAGTGTCGGGTTCTTGATGTGACGATAGAAAGTGAATCTTATTTTTCGTTGACTGGGTGAACGTCAGGACCTTTTGAGAATCCTCTCACAGAGAGTGTAGGCAAAAAAAAAACGAACTTGTACGCAGCAAGTTGTTAGAAGAGTTGAACTCTCTCTTTCTTTTCAGCTAGAAATCTTGGTCTTTCTACGGCTTACAACCGAAGTTCTTTTTTACCAAGAAGTTACCGATCTTTTTTTTTGACCCCTCTTCCATAGCAAACTGGGCTATTTATAGAGGTTTCAGGGGGTAAACGTGTCCCTTAAAAACACTCCATAATGGGGGTTAACTCCCTCATTACGTGGGGCAGTAATTGACCCAGTAATGAGGGCGGTTATAACTGAGACGCAGGTTTTGAGCCTTGTGTTTTGCTGCTGAAGTAATGCTTGAGAGACGCGGGTTTCTAGCTCTGCGTCAAGCTTCGCGTGAGACGCGAACTTTGGACTCTGCGTCTTGGTACTGCAATAATGCTGAGACGCGGGTTTCAACCCTCGCGTCTTGATGCTGCACTGATGGCGATGACTAGCCCTGCGTCTGGAGTCTAAATTCTACTTTTTGACGATTGGCTGGCACCCCACCGGCAGTCGATGCCACCCCCTGGGGCCACCTAGCCCATGGCCCCTGAGCCCTGTGCGTGAGCAAGGGGTCGCTGCCCCTCTCTCCTTATTTTTTTCCTTTTCACTCTCTTGATTTTCCTCTCCGTCTCTCTTATTAATTCACTCTCTCTCTCTCCCCCTCCTTCTATTCTCTCTCTAAATATATATATATTATATTATATTTAATAATATTTAAATATGTACTCGCATTGGTATTTGGAGTTTCGAGAATTATAGCGTATTCTGAAGATTTTAGGTGAGTGTTCTCGCTTTATTTCTGTGTTTCCCACTTTGAAGGGTTGTTATCTATTTTGGGGATTTGTATAATTGTTGTATCGGTGAATTTATATTTGTACCAAAAATTTCATGGATTTGTATTGCATCAGGATGCATACTGTATTTTGTATAGGGAATGTTGTAATAGTATAGGTAATATATATGTTCCTGTGTTTGGTACTAACGCTTGTGCAGGTACTCTTTCCCAGCCTTCAGGCTCAGCCTTTAGGTCTAGCCGCTATGCGATTTTATACTGCAGTCTTTGGGCTTAACCACTCTGCAGTTCTATACTGCAATCTTCGGGTTTAACCTCTCTGAGGTTCATTAAAATCCTCTGGACTTTCTATACGCTACACCTGGTAGGAGGACTTAGCGTTCAACACCTACTGTTAACTCCGTTCGAGCATAGTTACTCTGTGAGCACAGCTTCACCACGAGCGATAGCATGGCGTTCATACGCATGCTTCGCCATGTGTGTTTAGTTATGCGGTGAGCGGTAACCATGCCGAGCGTGATAGCATTTAGAGTTGTACATTAACTTTGCTCTAGCTTATTTAATTTTGCTTGGATGTGCGCTTGCTTGCTTACTCGCTTGCCTACTCCATAGTTTGGTTAATTCTTTTATTGATGGTTGTGAAGAGTTTCAAATCCTTTCTGTGAATTGTTTTTCAAAACTTTATTATTTTTCAGAGTTCGTACTAATCTCCTGTATCGATACCATTTTCCTGTATCATGTTATTCGACAGTTAATATATGTAGTGTAATCGGTTGACGTGCTTTTACTTGATATGCTAACACTTGTCGTGCTATCACTTGATACTTGTACGCTATCACTTGTCACTTAACACCTATCTATTATCACCTGACACCTGACATGCTATTAACTGACATCTGATATGATATACTTGACTCTTGATTATCATATTATGGGAATGTAATACCCGATATCATGATATACTCTTGTATTCTAGTACACATGTACTCCTCATATTCTTGACATGTTCCTGCATACTCTCGTACACTGATAATTACATAATAAACTATAGAAGGACAACTTACATCGGGTCGGAAAAAACTAATGAATATCAATATGTATTTGTGTTTATAGTTGTATTAGGTATGTTGTACAACCCAAACTTCCAGTTCTACCTGAACGCCTTCAGGTGTTCCGAGGGGTGTGCTGACACCCTCCTTCCTGTTACTTTCTGAATGGGCATATAAATAAGACCCACCTACTATACGCCTTGCGGCCGGTTCTGTACACCAGTGACAGAACACCCTGGACCATGGTCCCGGGCATACATGGGACCCACTGTAAGCATTGTTCGTTGATACCCCCATTGGTTTTCAATAACAACCTCAGCTTACTCATATATGAATGTATGTGTGTTGGGACGCTAGGGTACATACCTAGATATATGGGTAGAATGAGTAATAATAATAAGATGCTAATCAATAATTCGTCGTGCTGTTTTTGCAATTCGGGTTGTATATACTCAGATTACGGTGAAGTGAGGCATAATGAATATAAATGAGGATTTCTTTGTTTGGATTATTCCTTCGACGTACTTGTCTCATGGAGTCATAAACTGAGCTTGTACAACTGGTTTTACTTATATTCTGTATTATCGATTTCTATCGATTTTATGATGTTTTCTTAGTTTAGGAGACAACTCAGGTTATATGAACTTTGGAAATGGTAACGTGAGGTATAGGGTAGGTGTATATATACATATATATGTATACACACACACACATACGAGTGTTTTCTTATTTAGATTATTCCTTCAACTGACTAATCTTATAGATCGGTAATTTGGGCTTATATAACTGGTTTTTTCACATTTACTTTACTTACTGTCTCATTGCCTGCTCCTATATGCCTGTAGTCACGACACGGTTTTCAACACATGCTTTTGACTCAGATTTATTGATGCATGTTTGCTTGTCTCTGCACGCCACTTGGCACTCATCTTACCACTCGTTGGGGAATTTCTGACTCCTCTGGACCTACATATTCAAATCTTGAAGTTTAGACCGTGATGAACTTCCTGGTGTTCAGAGTTGCGCAGCGGTAGCATCGTGGATCAACAATTGATCGTTCGGGGATCTATCCTGCTCGCATCTCGAGTTTTTCTCTTGCAACTCGTGAGCGTCATTAGTACTGTTCATAATTATATATATCCTTGTATTCTCGCATTTGTGCCTATCGGTGATGTAATATTCTTATAATATTATGTCACTTCCTGTGATAACTTTGTAATTATACCCATATATTGGAATGTATAATACACCACGTACTTTCGTACTCTGATTCTTTCTTGTACTGATGCTTAGCGTATATATGTGAGCAGTGTTCTAAAAATCAATTTGATTATTCGTGTGGTCCAATACTAAATAAAGATTATTCGGATTAATCAGGGATTAGTCAAAATTGAATATTTTAATATATTTAATTACATTTATACAAAACTATTTTGATTATTTTAATATATTTAATTATATTTATACACAACTACATATAAATATATACAATTAATTATTGAAAATGCCTAAATATTATACAAGATAATGTTTAGATGTGAAGTTATAAACCATGATATGATGAACAAGATAATATGAATAAATAGTAAAAAAGAAGAAGAGAACTTATCTCTTCGCATTCGCAATCCAAGATATCAAATTTTACAATATAAATATAAGTCAAAGAACTTACCGGCAAAATAAGAAATAAAAAATTAATCAATTTATCAATCAAAATAAGAGCTTTAAAGAATGATGAAGAAGAGTGCTAAATAAGTTAATTGAAAAATAAAAAAAATAATAAAATATAAGTATCACTTTTTGCAAAATATACGATATTAAAATAGCATAATCCATCTACTATTTAATAAATAATAGATTAATCACCCGATTAATCATTTTGGACCCGATTAATCATCCAATTAATTATTTGGACCTGATTAATCGCCCGAGCGTATAATCAAAGCGTTGAATTGAATATTATGTGGGCTGCCAATGAATAGGATTAATCGGCCGGTTATTCCGATTTTTAGAACACTGTCTATGAAAGTATTTTCAACCTGCTTATATACATCGCAGTAATGTCTCCGTACGTAAGGAATCGAGGCATTACAGTTGATGATCAGCTCACAAATTCTTCTTCCAATTAGCTTATGGTGGATTCATCATGTATCGACATCTATTTTTCCACGAATTCAATGAAATCTTCAACAATCCTCACTTTTTCTTCTTGCAAGTCCATAGTGTGTTTCTTCGTAACCATGCCTTGAACGCGACAATATTGACAATGACTTTTGGTAACTTAACGCCACAAATCGGGGGAAAATTTGCCAAGCTCATGCAAAACAAGCACGATATTTCACACCAACAAGCAACTTTAAAAAAAAGGGGTTGGGGATTGAAAATGATGGTACCAACATGGGCAGCTACTCTACAATTTGGAGGATACCTCCCTCAAATTCTTTAGCACATCATGACAAGGAAAGCTTGGGATTGCTATACCTCCGTCTCCCCACCAAGATGCAAAATTTCTCAGGCCTATGAGAAGCGGTTGTTAGATTTGAAATATTTTATAGCGTTAAACTAACTAACTCACTATTTAGGTCATTAATTTTGTAGCTACTTGATGCATAGGAAAAAATATTTAAAACACACTAGTACAGAAATAGGACAAAATGTTTCATTTTTCACATCAGTTCTCAATGCACCCAACACGAAACAAAATGCGATGGCAATTTTATAAATAAAATGAGTATTTGACACTAATTTGTTTTTGATTAAAAAAACTCATTCCATATCGGGTCTTTAAATAACCGACGTGTAATACTATTTTCCACGTCGGTTTCGTAAATAACCGACATTAAAAGTTTATTAATTTTTTAAATATAAAATAAACAAATTCTTTTATACATTTAGCGTCGGTTCTTTATATAAGTGACGCATAATATTATATATTCCATAGTGGTTCTTTTATGGAACCGACGCGAAAAATTTATTAGTTTCGGTTCTTAATAAGAACCGACTCGAAATATTATTTCAAAATGATATTAAATTGTGTAATGATATTTTTATCCTAATTCTGCCCTTTTTGGTGTACTTCTTTTCGTCTTCTCTCAATCTCTCTCCCTTAAACTCTAATTACTGTTCATCTTTTAGGGCGCGGAGGCGGCGGCGGCAGTGTCGTCACTGAGCTAGTGGTCTTCATTTGCAGTGATTTCTTCTATCGGCGATGAGTTTGATCTCTACCTTCCTTCTTTTCTTCTTCTTTTTTTACCTGTTGGTATTGGTGGTGGTGGTGGGGTCTGTGTGGTATGTATGGTGGTTATGTTAGAATAGTATACCACTGAGGTAGTGAAAACTGACAAGGTAGTCGTCAAACAAAGGGGAGTTAGGGATTTGTAGGGGGAGAGGGAACAGGGGAGAGGGGGCAGAGGGAGCTGGGGGAAAATCTTAAAAAGAAAATCATTGATGATGATCTTGACTTAAAATTATTGATTTTTCTAGCATGGTGTAGGGTGGGGGTGTGTGTGTCATTTTTTATGTGTGTATGGTTGTGTGTGTCATGCTTGATGCTTGTGCATGTGTGTGTGATAGTTGTTGTTGTTGTATGTGTGTATATCGTGCTTGTTGTTAGTGCATATGTTTGTGTGGTGGTGTTTGTATGTGTGTGGTGGTGGTGCTTGTGTGTGCATGTGGTGTTTGTGTGTCTGTGTGTGATGTGTGATAGGTGGTGTGTATGGGTGTGCATGGGCGCGCCTGCGGTGTGTGTGTGCATGTGGTGTGTGTATAAAAATTAAGGTGTGTATGTAAAAATTATTATTGTATGCATGTTGAAACGAAAACATTGTAGTCCTAAGAACTGAGCTCACAAAAAATATTAATAAAAAAATAGAAATCAATAAGAATAAATATAATTAAACTATCAATTTGAACTCTTTATATTTTATGTAAATCGTTGTTAATTTAATTTTTTATATATGATGTCTACAGTAGATAAATATGAATTGAAAATAGATGTATTTATTAATCGGATTGATCAAAGTTATATATGATGGATATGGCATAGTGAGAATGAAACAGGAAATAGGCCAATTAAAAGAAGGTTTTAGTATTTATCAATACATTGAGACATTAGAAATGATAAAGGATCAGCTTGTTAAGTTATTTGATTAGACAGAGGGGAAAGAGGTGTTAAAGATGGATGGGATGATCCTAAAAGAATCATCAATCTGTAATAGATATTTTAAATGATTTGACAAGTGAAGTAAGGGTCCTATTGGCATCAACAAAAGTATACTCTAAAGGAAGAAAGCTTGTTGGTTCTTCAAGGGTGGTTTTAATTGATGTTCTTTGGTGTTCTATGGATGGGTTCTAAAGAACATCAATAGAACTATCCTTAAAGCACCAACAAGGCTTATTCTTTCAGAATTTGCTTTTAGTGATGCCAATAGGACCCTTCACTTGTCAAATTATTGAAAACATCTATTACATATTTTATACTACTTTGTATCTCAAGTTAGATTCTTATTCACGTTAAGTTTCTTTTCTCGTTTTAATGTCATCAGTTGATGTACGCAACTATATAGATGGCTAGGTTTGAGACAGAAGAAGATAACCTAGCACTGCTTCATAAGATTAAAAACCACATCTTACAATGTGTATCCTCGTGTATCCTCTAGAGCCCTTCACCGGAAATTCGGCTTCACTTTTTGGAATTCATTTGTGTGTTAGATTTTATTAGCCATAGTATTTATAATTCTGTATTTAATTAGCACTTTCCTATTCACCCCTCTCCAGATGAACTTTCAAATATTGACAAAAATATGATTTTTTGATTATTAACATAAGTAGTAGGAAGCGGTTGACACAATTAACTTGTTAATTTGAATTATTAATTATTGAAATCAATTGACTTCGTGATTTTCTTATCCAAAATCAACATCTCTCTAGTTTATTTACTTTTCTATTTTATCTTTCTTTCAAATAAAGCTTAGAGTCAATACACTGTTGGTACTTAATAAGGTAACAATTGTCATATGTTTGAGACTTTATTTATCACTTTATTACTTGTAAATGAGTGGTGCACTTGCCAAATCTCACATTAAGTTTTTGCCCGGATCTAGATTGGGGGCTGATAGCATGAGAGAGAGGTGGGGAGAGAGAGAAGGGCATTTTTGTGTTTTTTATCCTCGCCCTTTCATTATCCAAACAACAAATCAAGAAGAGAGAAAAAAAACCTCTTCCCCTCTTCATTTCTGCTTCCTTCTCTCTTCCTCTCTCCTTCTCTCTTCCATTATCCAAGTTGGCCATCAATCTCATCTCTAAATTTGGACAGATGTGTTCGAATTATAATAGTTTGAGAATTCCGTCAACAAAGAGGCGGACTGGAAAGAAGCACAGGAAGAGAAACACAAATATAGTTTGATTTTGAAAAATATAAATTCTAATAAATTTTATTGCTAAATTCTCTTTGCACTTCAGTTGTTTTTTTTCCCATTGTTTATGCTTCAATAAAAAAAATAATTTCTTAAACTTTTTGTTAAAATTGTGATTTTGATGACTTTGTCAAATCTCGGAGAGATTGACTTCGTAGATTTTATGAATATTTACTTGGTAGTTGTACCTTTCAGAACTATTCAAACTTCCAATTATTGATAATGATTAGTTGATGCTAAATTTAATTACTATTATTATATATTTAAAACCATCTGAAATTTAGTTTCTATCATACAAGATGAATGCATCATGCGCATGCTTCTAAAAGTGAACAAGCCTCCTTCGAGTAGAGAATAGAATTTCTTCGTTTCATATGGTTCATAGAAGATAGTATATGCATGTATAAGCTAATTAAGTA
This sequence comes from Agave tequilana, assembly GCA_038442645.1. NCBI lineage: Eukaryota > Viridiplantae > Streptophyta > Magnoliopsida > Asparagales > Asparagaceae > Agave > Agave tequilana. The sequence goes on from JAVJIF010011614.1 coordinate 158,845, forward strand.
ACAGAAAATATTCATTCTCCTTTTACCTCTTTATATAATCTTATTGATTCCCTCTTTATTAGCATTCTTTGTGAAAGCTGAGATACTTCTTCTTCTGTTGGTATTTGAGATGTCTTATATTTATTTTAGAAGACTATTTAACGAAGTTGAGGAGATTCCAATAGATTCAGCAGACAGAGCTGTTAAGTTGTGGAGCTTGATTATTGCTTTGATGATATGGAGTCCTATACGGAGTCATTACACGGATCAATCTGCGTGGTTAGATCGCTTAGGGGTTGGAAGGGAGGTGCAGAGCCCCTTCCGGGGGCTCAGGAGCGAAGCCCTCAAAAATAAAATTTCTTTGATAAGCCCTCTTCTAGATCTCGAAGCGAGGCCAAAGCATTCTGGTAAAGAGGCCAGGCAGGTTCGGAATTTCAGGTTGAGGGCAAAGTCAGAGTCTCACTCTGAAGTAGCAGCTTGATATCACTCCAGAGGAACACTCCGAAGCATCATTCTGGAGGAGAACTCCAAAACATTTAAGCATATGAACATTTTGAAATGACAATGCAGAGTAGCACCTCGGAGATGTATAACGGAGAAGTGGTCCAATTTAGAAGCTTTTAACCCGTGAAGCTTGAGGAATGCACCAAGGACAGTTTGGTGATTTTATAACTTGTAACCTTAGTTTTCTTTATAAAAAGATTCTGTCGTCATTAGAGTTGTTGAAGGAGATTGTTTCATTAGTTTCATCTACCTTTTATCGAGAGTTTGAAAGATCCTTGTATGAGTTCCTTGTAAACTTTGTTTTTGCTTCTCATGTTAATAAGAATTTCTCTCTCTCCTTTCACAAAATCTTGTGTTCTTAATTTGTGTTCCTACTCTTGTGATGATCAAGTTACATTGTTTGCTACGATCGATTGCTCGGTGTTTTCTTTGCTACTTTTTATTGTTTGGTTGTGTTTATCACAACATCTTCAATCAGATCCGCTTTCTTTTCTTTTCCTTCCAAATTTTAGAAAATCCGTATTCATATATGTTCCTCTCTCGTGCTGGGGAACATATTCTTATGGCATGCTTATGGAGTTGGTATATGCTAGTAAACCCTGCACCCATTAAGATTTATGCAATTACGCTCTTCAACCAAATTCAAGCCTTGATGCATGATATGTATGTGTTGTCCCTGTTGTCCTGTGATGAAGATAGCTTGTGTGATTACCATTACAAAAAAATCATGGCCAATGGAGATTTAATCTTGGATATAATAGAGGGGAACTTTGCGTGCTAACACAATTTATAGCGGAATCAACTGAAGAACAGGTTTAGTCAGAATCATATTACCCTCTTTAGATAAAACTTACAGTTTAGAGAGTATTATCTCAGAGAGAACCGATTTTGGAAAATTAAATGTCTTGGACAAAATTTTAAATTATGACTCTAAACATACTAATCACAGTTACACCAATGCAAATCATTTTTCTTCATCAAAAGTTGTGGATTATTACATAAAAATTTCCTTTGAAAGAGGCCCTGGATTGGCAATCATTTTTGGACAATTAAGTTTGGGTTTTAAGCTCAAATTAACTATTGATGCAATATAAACCCAAAATTAATAATAAATTTTCATATAATGAATTATAGAAAATTTACAGATGATGCAGCAACAAGCTAGAAGCCCTAACAAATAACAGTTCAAAGTAAATGAAAAAAAGGGAAAAGGGGAGTGAGTACCCACCGCCCTGTGAGCGGGAACGACAGGGGTGGAGACCGTTGCGGCACCGGCGGCGGGGGGTCCGGGTGTCGGAGGCGGTGTGGAGAAGGATGTCGGCGGCGGAGAAGGAGTGATGGAGATGATGATTGAGTCATTCTGTTTTCCTTTTCCAATTTCAATGTTTAATTAAGAAGAAGCCGAGCAGCAAAGACGAAAAGTCACCTTGGGCATTTGTGATCAAAAGGATTAAAAAAAAATTGGGTAATATAAAGGAATGATATTTTTTTGGGGTAAAAGAACTGCGGGCGTAAAATTTTTTTCATTCGTTTATATTGTTGGCCCAAATTCATATAGGGTAGTATAAAGGAATGAAATTTTTTTGCCTCCCTGGTTTTGGGTCCTGTCTATGCCCTGGTCGCCTTGGTTTAGGGCCGGCACTGGTCTCATATCCTGTAAAAAGGTACTCCAAGATATTTTTGTAACCCTGTGAGCTATATTAGATAAAGAAGAAGGAGAAGAACACTTATTTTTGTGTAATGACAAGATACTACTAGCTATAGTTCTTTGTTGTATTTATATACACATATTGATCACATGTTTACACTGATTTAAGAGAAATAATAGAAAATATTGAATGAGAGATAGAGAATGAAAAACACATGGTGCATGAGTTCTATGAGTCTCATGTGTTTCTATCTTCATGGAGAGATTTTAAGATCTGCTTGATTTCATGAGGGATTTCTTTCACATGGATCACATGTTTCACATGAGTCACGTGTTATCATGGATATCTCTAACATCCCCCGCAAGCGAGGCAGGTTTGAAAGAACTGAGAGCTTGTTTTTCAGCATAGAAGAGCTCAAAGACTTAGTATGGATGTCTGCTAGTTGGTCTTTAGTGCTCAAAAACGGAACATCCAGGACTTCATTTGCAACATAGTCCTGCACAAAATGAATGTCGATCTCAACATGTTTGGAGCAGGAATGACGAATAGGATTGATCGAGAGATATGTTGCACTGAGGTTGTCACAGAGAACAATTGGGGAGATTGCGAAAGTTCAAGCTCACGAAGTAATGACTGCAACCAAATGACCTCTACTTCAGCATTTGGTCACGCCTCCATACTCTGCCTCGGTGCTAGATCGTGCCACAGTGCACTGCTTTTTTGAGCTCCAAGAAATGAGATTTGTACTAAGAAAGACACAATAGCCACTGGTGGATTTTCGATCATCAATCGACCCTGCCCAATCTACATCGGTGTAAGCAGTAAGTTGTACAGAAGAATGACGAGAAAGAAAAAAGGCTATGCTGAATGGTAGATTGAGGCAACGGAGGATCCGTTTTACAGCGCTCCAATGCTCATTGGTTTGAGCTTGCATGAACTGAGCGACGTTGTTCACCGAGAAGGCCATATCGGGTCTGGTAAAGCTTAGGAATTATAGAGCCCCAACCGTACTTCGATAGACAAAAGGGTCAGAGAGAGGTTTGCTAACAATCTTGGAGAGCCTACAGGAAGTGGCCATAGGCGAGCTGACGGGCTTGACACCATCCATTTTGAGCCGGAGAAGCAAGTCAAGGATATACTTCTGTTGAGAGAGAAAGAGACATGAGGGTGTACGGTGACACTACACGCCTAAAATATAGTGTAGTAGGCTGAGGTCTTTTAATGAGAACTCCTGGCCTAGTTCATGAATAAGAACGAATGACAGTCCGCGAGTCATTGCCTGTGATGATGATGTCGTTCACATAGATAAGAACCAGAAGAAGATCTGTCCTGACCCGTCGGAGGAAGAGAGACGTGTCAGACTTGGAGCTCACAAAGCCCATTGTGACTAGATAATTGCTGAGACAAGAAAACCTGGCCCGTAGAGCCTATTTGACACGTGTTATCATTGAAATCTCTAACATCCCCCGCAAGCGAGGCGGGTTTGAAAGAACTGAGAGCTTATTTTTCAGCATAGAAGAGCTCAAAGACTTAGTAAGGATGTCTGCTAGTTGGTATTTAGTGCTCAAAAACCAAACATCTAGGACTTCATTTGTAACATAGTCCCGCACAAAATGAGTATCGATCTCAACATGTTTGGAGCAGGAATGACGAATAGGATTGATCGAGAGATATGTTGCACTGAGGTTGTCACAGAGAACAATTGGGGAGATTGCGAAAGTTCAAGCTCACGAAGTAATGACTGCAACCAAATGACCTCTACTTCAGCATTTGGTCACGCCTCCATACTCTACCTCGGTGCTAGATCGTGCCACAGTGCACTGCTTTTTTGAGCTCCAAGAAATGAGATTTGTACTAAGAAAGACACAATAGCCACTGGTGGATTTTCGATCATCAATCGACCCTGCCCAATCTACATCGGTGTAAGCAGTAAGTTGTACAGAAGAATGACGAGAAAGAAAAAAGGTCATGCTGAATGGTAGATTGAGGCAACAGAGGATCCGTTTTACAGCGCTCCAATGCTCATTAGTTTGAGCTTGCATGAACTGAGCGATGTTGTTCACCGAGAAGGCCATATCGGGTCTGGTAAAGCTTAGGTATTATAGAGCCCCAACCGTACTTCGATAGACAAAAGGGTCAGAGAGAGGTTTGCCAACAATCTTGGAGAGCTTACAGGAAGTGGTCATAGGTGAGCTGACGGGCTTGACACCATCCGTTTTGAGCCGGAGAAGCAAGTCATGAATGTACTTCTATTGAGAGAGAAAGAGACATGAGGGTGTACGGTGACACTACACGCCCAAGAAATACTACAGTGGGCTGAGGTCTTTTAATGAGAACTCCTGGCCTACTTCATGAATAAGAACGAATGACAGTCCGCGAGTCATTGCCTGTGATGATGATGTCGTCCACATAGATAAGAACCAGAAGAAGATCTATCTTGACCCGTCGGAGGAAGAGAGACGTGTCAGACTTGGAGCTCACAAAGCCCATTGTGACTAGATAATTACTGAGACAAGAAAATCTGGCCCGTGGAGCCTATTTGAGGCCATAGAAATTGTGGTGATGCTTGCATACATGATTGGGACGAGCGAGATGATGAATCGGAAGGTTGTTCCATGTAGACCGTCTCAGTAAGAAAATCCTGAAAGAATACATTATTCACATCCAACTGTCGAATAGACCAGCCCTTGGAGACGACCAGACTGCACACAGTACGGTCAGTGGTCAGTTTGATGACCGGACTGAATGTCTCACCATAGCCTAATCCTGTTTGTTGATGAAAATCTTTGGCCACCAGGCGGGTTTTATACCTGTCAACAGAACCATCAGATTTATGTTTTAACTTGAAAACCCATTTGCAGCCAAGCATATTTATGGTATGGTGGTATGGCACAAGAGATCGGATTTTGTTCTTAAGCAAGCATTCATCTAAGTGTCCATTTTCTGGCGCCACTTGGGATCTTTAGAAGCTTGCGTGAAACATGTGGGTTCGATAGGAGCGGTGGCCAAGTCGGTCATGAGACAGTTAGGCATGGGAACCGGGTGGCTAGTCAGACTTTTAGTATTCTGGTGTTATCCTGTGTTCCAATGACCATATGATGGGTCCTAGTAGGAGAGGGACTGGGAGAGCCCGAGGTTGAGGACGATGAGAAGGACTCATCAGTGGGCGCTGGTAGAGGTGGTGGAGGAGTATGTGAGGGAGGTGGTGGTAGAGGAGGAGAAGAGTCAATGGTGAATCCCACAGGAGAAGATGGGACTGGAATAATGGAAGGTAATAGAGACGTGGAGATAGGTGGTGAGGGCGTGGGAGTAGATGGAGAGAGAGAAAGAGGACAAAGGACTGGAAAGGAAAGGAGGATTCATCGAACACAACATGTCGGGGGATGTAAATACGGCCAGAGGGGACATGCAAACATTGATAACCTTTAGCGAAGCCGAGTAACCTAAGATGACACATTGATTGGACCGAAAATCAAACTTATGAGTTTAGTATGGACACAGATGATGATAGCAAGCACAACCAAAAATTCATAAGGAAAGGTAGTCAGGTGCTTTATGAAATAATTTTTAGTAGGGAGATAGATTATGGATGATAGGGGTGGGCATTCTATTGATGAGAAATGATGCGGTTTGAAAAGCATAAAGCCAGTAATGGAATGGAACATTTGACCAGGCCAGAAGAGTAAGGCCGATTTCAACAAGGTGACGGTCCTTTCTCTCTACGGTGCCATTTTGGGCACTAGTGTGTGGACAGGATAAGTGATGAGCAATACCTTGAAAAGACAAGTAAGGTTTAAATTTGAGGAACACGCCACCACAATCAGTTTGGAGTGCTTTAATGGAACACCTAAGAAATTTTTTCAAATGAACTTTAAACTGAAGAAAAATGGAGAAAGCATCACTTTTATTAATTAAAAGATAAAGCCAAGCATACTTACTATAGTGATCTATAAAGCTAATATAATAGCGATGACCACTTACAATAGACATAGGAGATGGAACTCATAGATCAGAGTGAATAAACTCTAAAAGAGCAGTAGCAATCGAGAGAGATGATGAAAAAGAGAGACGGTGACTTTTCCTTACTGACAGGGGATGCAGAGAGGGGTACCGGTATGGTCAGTGAAGAAAAGAAGCTGATGCTGAGATAAAACACTGGAGATAACTCTAGTGGAGGGATGACCTAGACGCTTATGCCAGACGGAGAAAGATGCACGTTCACTGAGAAGAGCCTGGGGAGAGGCAATGAAGTTATGGTTCCCCAGGGAGAAGACATACAGACCATCCTTAAGTTGTCCTCGCAGTAGAGTTTTTCACGTGGAGAGATCCTTGACAAAACAAGACTCAGGGTGGAATTTAAGAAGGACTTTATTATCAGCAGTAAATTGACTAACGGACAGAAGATTTTTAGTGATATTAGAGATATGTAAAAGATTTTTCAAGACAAAAGAAGAGAACACAATAAAGAACCACCAATAAATCAAATAGGTAAACCTGTCCCGTTACCTATGAGAACATCGTCGGGTTCTTGATATTTTTGAGTGAACCGCCAGATTCACCATGCCAGATGTTAGGTGATGAGTGACTCCTGAGTCAACATACCAGTTGGGATCAACTGGACTATTCCCATAAGAGTAAAGGAGAGTAGTTTGGCTAGCCGAAGGAGGAAGATTGTAACGCCCCGATCCCGCGGGTGCGGAGACGTTACTGCGACGTATATATGCAGGTCGAAAATACCCTCACGTATATACGCTAAGCATCAGTACAAGGAAGAATCAGAGTACGGAAGCACGTCGTGCATTATACATTCAAACATATGAGTACAATTACAAAGTTATCCCCAGATATGACACAATATTATAAGAATATTACATCACCGATATGCGCAAATACAAGAATACAAAGAGATGTGTAAGTATGAATGGTACAAAATGTTGGCCCAAGGTTACAATCACCCTTGTTTAGTGTATTTTGATGATTACAAAACATATTAGTTATTTGTACTAATAACATTTGTTGTTTAAGTGTGTTTTCAGATTTCTATTCATACTAGAAGTCTTCTCTCACAAATACAAGGTTTTGGACTCAAGTCAACTTCTATTGGGCTCAAGATGCAAAATTGAAGATCAAGTGAAGATAGCCCATCTTGAAGCATTGCCTTGAAGTTCTTTAGAAGTTTGTAAGTTTAGAATGTTAAAGTTTGAATATAAGAAATTTGGCTCTAGGATTTGCACACACACTTGTTTCATGTATTTCCTATGTTTTGAAAATGGTTATTGAAAATGGTTATTTCTAAGTTTTATGCCTTAGTTTATATATACATGTACCAAAGCTTTATATCTTGAAAAACTTGTTTAAAACATGTGTATAAACTATTTTCTGCATAATACTTAGCTATATGTATTTTTAAAATATTTATCAAAATTTTCTAACTCAAAACAGCCCAGTTTTTCAGTTTCAGGCAACATCGGTCGACCGGCCCGGTCGACCGGCGATGTGTCTGGACATGCACTGTTTGTGCATGTCCGTCGGTCGACCGGACCGGTCGACCGACGGAGAGCAGATTGCTCTCGGGATATTTCGGTCGACCGGACCGGTCGACCGGAAGAAGGAAACTGTGTTTCCTCCTTTTGGGTCGGTCGACCGGACCGGTCGACCGGGAGCCAACGGCTACTTCCAGCTAGGCTGGCGGTCGACCGGACCGGTCGACCGCCAAGCCTGCAACAAGGCAACGGCTCTTTCCTCTTTGGGCAGTTCTGAAAAACTGTTTTTTGTTTCAGCTTTAACAGATTTTTGGAGATTTGTTGGGGAGCTTTTTCAGAGAAAATAAGACAAAAAGAAATTGTTTTTAACCTATTTTTAAGCCTATAAATAGAGGAGAAGTCTCTCTTGCATATCACTTAGAAAAATCCTCAAGTTTTGGTGTTTTCAAAAGAGAAAAGAAAATTTGTTTAAAGCTTTCAATTCCTACTCTTTTAAGTCTGATTTTTCAGTTGTGTTTGATTACTCATATCACTCTACAACTGAAGTTTTCTCACCACACTTCATAGAGCCAAAAATCCTATACTCATTCTATAGTGAAGTTGTAATTGAAGTGAGAGTGTTTTGTAAAAGAGTTTGTGAAAGTGTAGTGATCTTGTTGTGATCACTTTGTTCTTGTAATCTTTTCTTTGTGGAGCAACCTCTTCGGTAGAGGTCCTTTGTACTCGGTGGAGCTCGGTGCTCGGTCTTCGGTAGACCAATTGTAAAGGCATCCTCGGTGGATAGTGGAAACCCTTCACGGAGGTGAAGGCGGGGACTAGAGCAAGTGTGCTCGAACCTCGAAACAAATCATCTTGTTTGCGATTGCCTTTGCGTTATTCTTGCTTTCAATTTCTCTTGCTTTATATTGTCTTGAATTATTTGCTTGAGAACTAACCCTCTACTTGTGCAATCTTGTCTTGTTTACTTTACTAGCTATACTTGTTGTGTTACATTGTGTGCATTTCATTTTTCATCATCATACTTGGCATTGATCGATCACACCTCAATACAACACGGTTGCATTGCGCACCTCTAACCCATTTTAAGGGGAATTGGGAGGAAGGAGTTCAGAACCTCGCAAGGGGTATTCGGCTCTTAGTCGTGTTTTGAGAGATCGTTGCATCACTCATTTAATTAAAGTTTATAAAGATCATTAGATTAGCATTCACACCTATTCACCCCCCTCTAGGTGTTTTTCAATTGGTATCAGAGCTTGGACTCTAGGATTTGGTTTAACAACCTTAGAGAAGATCCTAATTTGCTAATCATTTCATTCATATTCATATAAGTAAAAATAGCCGATGGAATTAAGACCCCTCCTAAGTTTGATGGACTTAACTTTCCCATATGGAAAGTTAAGATGACCGTGTTTTTGCAATCTCTAGGTAGCCGAGTTGCAAAGGCCGTGACTAAGTCCTTTAGTGTACCCCCCGGTGACGAATCCACTTGGTCCGAAATAGAGATTAAGGAATTCGATGCCAATGCCAAAGCTTACTATGCACTTCTTCAAGCCCTAAATGATGATGACATAGCTAGGGTATACATTGCAAGTCCGCATTTGAGATTTGGTCACACTTGATAGTCACTCATGAGGGGACCTCACAAGTAAAGAAGGCTAAGATTGACCTTCTTCGGTCTCAATATGAAACATTTAGCATGCAAGAAAATGAAACTATAGATGATATGGTTACAAGATTTACCAAGATTACTAATGGACTCTCTTCTTTAGGTGAAGATATCAACAATGATCAAAGAGTAAGGAAGATCATCCGGGCTCTTCCTCCTTCATGGGAAGTTAAAGCTACAACCTTGAAGGAACTCAACGACAATGAAGAGATGGAGCTCATAGGTCTCATTGGGAACCTCAAAACCCATGAGATGGAAAGGAAAGCAAGGGAGGATATGGCTCCTATCAAAAAGAAGACCATCGCCTTCAAGAGCCAAGCTACACACTCCGATGAAGATGATGAAGAAGAAGATGAGGAGGAGCTCTCACTCCTTGTTAAGAATGTCCGGAGGATGTACAACAAGGCGAAGTACCAAGGTAGAAGAAGATGGCAAGGAGGCAAAGAAGAAAGAAAGATCACTTGTTTCAATTGCCAAAAGCCCGGACACATTGTTGCGGAGTGTCCGGACAAAGCTAAGCCCTCCACTTCAAAGAAGCCTTACAAGAAGAAGGCTATGAAGGCAACTTGGGATTCGGAGACCGAATCCGAAGAAGAAATAGACACCGCCAACATGTGCTTCATGGCTAATGAAGGCACAAGCAAGGTAACCTCTTCCCCTTCTCATGATAATGAACTTTCTATGGATGTGTTAGAAGAAGCTTTTGTTGAGTTATCTCAAAACTATGATTCTTAAAGAAAAAGTATCTTAAAATGAAAAAGGATAATGAATCTTTAAGTCTTCAAGTTTTTACTCTTACAAAGGAAAAAGATGATTTGGTTTCCACTTTGGCCACTACTAAAATGATTTTGAAAAATATAAGATTTCTTGCAAAGGTAAGGCCCCACTAATTGATTCAAATGAAGTTTCTATGCTTAAGGAAAGATTAGATTCTTTAAGTGTTGTTTTGAAAGATTGTGAGTTTAGCAAGAAGAAAATTGAGGCTATGTTTCCTAAGAAACAAGCCCCAAAGAAAAATGCTCATGCTCATGTTCATGTTCATGCTACACAACCTAAACAACATGGCAAAACCCCAAAACATGCTCACACTACACATACACATCATGCTTTCATGTATAGAAAAGTGTACTCATGTTCACATTGTGGGCGGAAAGGACACTTAGCTAATTTTGTTATGATAGACTAAGTGCATCACATCATAATGTTTGGGTTCGTAACACTAACTTTCAAGGACCCAAGAAAGTTTGGGTACCAAAGTCAACAATTGTTTTAAATGATGTAGGTACTTTCCAAAGCCCAACGACGTAGAGGTTTGTGGTATCTTGATAGCGGTTGCTCAAGGCACATGACTTGGGACATCAACAACTTTGCAACCCTATCAAGATATCATGAAGGTGGCACCGTCACCTTCGGAGATGACGCCAAGGGTAAAATCATCGGTATTGGTAATGTAAAACTTGGCACCTCTCCTTTAATTGAAAATGTAGTTTTAGTTGATGGCCTCAAGCATAATCTCTTGAGTGTTAGTCAACTTTGTGATAAAGGTTTTGATGTAGTTTTTGATAATGTTTCTTGTAAAGTAATTGATAGAACTTCTAATGTTTGTGTATTTTCCGGTTTTCGTGAAAGCAATGTTTATATGATTGATATGTTGAATATGTCTTGTAATATTACTTGTTTGAAAGCCCTCGATGATGACTCTTGGTTGTGGCATAGGAGATTAGGGCATATTTCTTTTGATCATATTTCTAGATTAAATTCAAAGGAAATGGTGAAAGGTATTCCTTGCTTGAATTTTGAAAAGGACCGAGTTTGTGACGCATGTCAATTTGGGAAACAAACTAAGTCTTCTTTTAAGTCAATTAAGGATATCATGACATCACGTCCTTTGGAATTAATCCATATGGATCTATTTGGTCCTACACAAACTAAAAGTCTAAGTGGGAATAGATTTGCTTATGTTTTGGTTGATGATTTTTCAAGGTTTACTTGGGTTTTCTTTCTTGAATATAAAAGCCAAGCATTTTCTTATTTTCAAACTTTTAAGAAAAGAGTAGAAAAGAAAAAGATTCTTTGATTTTGAGAATAAGAAGTGATAGAGAAGGTGAATTCATTAACCAACCCTTTACCACTTTTTGTGATGAACATGGAATAAAGAATGAACTTTCTTGTCCTAGAACTCCACAACAAAATGGAGTAGTTGAACGCAAAAATAGAACATTACAAGAGATGGCTAGGACAATACTAAGTGAATATGGTCTACCACATTATTTGTGGGCCGAGGCCGTTAATACATCATGCTACATATCTAATCGTGTTTTCTTATGTAAAAATACTACAAAAACTTCTTTTGAAATGTACTTTTCTAGAAAACCAAATGTTTCTTATTTCAAAGTTTTTGGATGCAAATGTTTGTTTTAAATACAAAAGATAATTTGGGAAAATTTGATCCTAAATCTTATGAGGCTATTTTTGTAGGTTACTCAAATACTAGTAAGGCTTATAGAGTTTTCATTAGATCATCATTGACTATTGAAGAGTCTATTCATGTTAAGTTTGAGGAATCTAACAAGTTTGTTAAGAATGTTGTAGAAATAGATGCATTGGATGAAGGCATGGAGAAAGTGACCTTGGAGGATGCTTCTACTATGGGAGACAAACCAAAGGATGATGAAGGAAGCAAAGCTAAAGTGGAAGAGGCACAAGAAAATGAACATCAAACACATGAGGTGGAGCCTACTCAACCACTACCAAAGGATTGGAGATACAATCCACATCATCCCAAGGACCTCGTCATAGGTGAAGTATCAAAAGGGGTAACCACTCGCTCTAGACTTCATGACTATTGTGGTAACTATGCATTCATTTCTCATATTGAACCCAAAAATGTCCTCGAAGCCGAGGCCGATTCATATTGGTTGCTAGCCATGCAAGAGGAGCTCAATCAATTTGAGCGCAACCAAGTTTGGCACCTTGTTCCTAGGCCCCACGATAGACCAACAATTGGTACTAAGTGGATCTTTAAGAACAAGTTGGATGAATCGGGTAATGTAGTTAGAAACAAGGCTAGGTTAGTTGCCCAAGGTTACACTCAAATCGAAGGGATCGATTTTGAAGAAACCTTTGCACCCGTAGCACGGCTTGAAGCCATACGGATGACACTAGCATTTGCCTCATATAAAGATTTCAAATTATTTCAAATGGATGTTAAAAGTGCTTTTCTAAATGGATTTATTGAAGAGGAGGTGTATGTTGAACAACCCCCCGGGTTTGTTGATCCTACACATCCGGATTTTGTTTTTAAATTAGATAAAGCTCTTTATGGTTTAAAACAAGCCCCTAGGGCTTGGTATAAAAGACTTTCTTCATTTTTGACTTCAAATGGTTTTAAGAAAGGTAAAATTGATACAACTTTGTTTACAAAACATGTAGAAAAGGATATTCTTATTGTACAAATTTATGTGGATGATATTATTTTTGGTTCTACTAATGAATCTCTTTGCCAAGCTTTTGAATCATGCATGAAGGATGAATTCAAAATGTCTATGATGGGGGAACTCAACTATTTCCTTGGACTCCAAATCAAGCAAAAGAAGGATGGGATCTTCATCAATCAAGCCAAGTACACAAAGGAACTAATCAAAAGGTTTGGGCTTGAAGGATCGAGAGTAAGCAAAACTCCCATGGCAACAACTACAAAGCTTGACAAGGATGAACAAGGTAAAAGTGTAGACATTAAATTATACCGTAGCATGATTGGTAGCTTGCTTTATTTGACGGCTAGTAGGCCGGATATTATGTTTTCCGTTTGTCGTTGTGCACGTTTTCAATCTTGTCCGAAAGAGTCTCACATAATAGCAGTTAAACGCATAATTAGATACCTTAAGGGCACTATTGAAATGGGTTTGTGGTATCCTAAAACCGGATTATTTGAAATGAAGAGTTTTTCGGATGCCGACTATGCGGGTTGTAGGGTAGATAGGAAGAGCACAAGTGGAACATGTCAATTCTTAGGTAATTGTCTTGTATCTTGGTCTTCCAAAAAGCAAAATTCGGTAGCCCTATCAACCGCCGAGGCGGAGTATGTTGCGGCCGGAGCTTGTTGTGCACAAGTTCTTTGGATGAAACATACTCTCCTTGACTATGATTTACATTTTGATCATGTTAAAATATTTTGTGATAATACTAGTACTATTCACATGACAAAGAATGCAAATCAACATAGTAAAACCAAACACATTGACATTAGGTATCACTTTCTTAGAGATCATTATGAGAAAGGTGATATTGATATTGATTATGTTTCTACCGATTTTCAACTTGCCGATATTTTTACTAAACCTTTAGACTATGCTAGATTTTCATTTATTTGTGGTGAGTTGAATGTTTGCATTATAGATTCTTAAAAATAAATTTTTTTTTTTTGGTATTTTAACCCTTTTTGATGTATGACAAAAAGGGGGAGAATAAGTTTGTTGATATTTGAAAAATAAGAGTTTAAGTTTAAATTTTTTTTAAGTTTGATACTTTTGAGTTTCATTTCATGAAGAAAAAGGAAGTTTGTGTGTTTTTGACTTTTTAAGTTTCATGAAGAAAAAGGAAGTTTGATACTATTTAAGTTTTGGACAAAAACTATTGTGTTTGTTAAAATGCTTTATGTATGCTTACATAGCTTTTCATATTCATGATAAATACATAGCATTGTTTGAGGGGGAGCTTTCCAAGCTCTTCTTCCTTTATTTGTTTAAATAACCTATATGTTTTGTCATCATCAAAAAGGGGGAGATTGTTGGCCCAAGGTTACAATCACCCTTGTTTAGTGTATTTTGATGATTACAAAACATATTAGTTATTTGTACTAATAACATTTGTTGTTTAAGTGTGTTTTCAGATTTCTATTCATACTAGAAGTCTTCTCTCACAAATACAAGGTTTTGGACTCAAGTCAACTTCTATTGGGCTCAAGATGCAAAATTGAAGATCAAGTGAAGATAGCCCATCTTGAAGCATTGCCTTGAAGTTCTTTAGAAATTTGTAAGTTTAGAATGTTAAAGTTTGAATATAGGAAATTTGGCTCTAGGATTTGCACACACACTTGTTTCATGTATTTCCTATGTTTTGAAAATGGTTATTGAAAATGGTTATTTCTAAGTTTTATGCCTTAGTTTATATATACATGTACCAAAGCTTTATATCTTGAAAAACTTGTTTAAAACATGTGTATAAACTATTTTCTGCATAATACTTAGCTATATGTATTTTAAAATATTTATCAAAAATTTTCTAACTCAAAACAGCCCAGTTTTTCAGTTTCAGGCAACATCGGTCGACCGGCCCGGTCGACCGGCGATGTGTCTGGACATGCACTGTTTGTGCATGTCCGTCGATCGACCGGACCGGTCGACCGATGGAGAGCAGATTGCTCTCGGGATATTTCGGTCGACCGGACCGGTCGACCGGAAGAAGGAAACTGTGTTTCCTCCTTTTGGGTCGGTCAACCGGACCGGTCGACCGGGAGCCAACGGCTACTTCCAGCTAGGCTGGCGGTCGACCGGACCGGTCGACCGCCAAGCCTGCAACAAGGCAACGGCTCTTTCCTCTTTGGGCAGTTCTGAAAAACTGTTTTTTGTTTCAGCTTTAACAGATTTTTGGAGATTTGTTGGGGAGCTTTTTCAGAGAAAATAAGACAAAAAGAAATTGTTTTTAACCTATTTTTAAGCCTATAAATAGAGGAGAAGTCTCTCTTGCATATCACTTAGAAAAATCCTCAAGTTTTGGTGTTTTCAAAAGAGAAGAAAATTTATTTAAAGCTTTCAATTCCTACTCTTTTAAGTCTGATTTTTCAGTTGTGTTTGATTACTCATATCACTCTACAACTGAAGTTTTCTCACCACACTTCATAGAGCCAAAAATCCTATACTCATTCTATAGTGAAGTTGTAATTGAAGTGAGAGTGTTTGTAAAAGAGTTTGTGAAAAGTGTAGTTATCTTGTTGTGATCACTTTGTTCTTGTAATCTTTTCTTTGTGGAGCAACCTCTTCGGTAGAGGTCCTTTGTACTCGGTGGAGCTCGGTGCTCGGTCTTCGGTAGACCAATTGTAAAGGCATCCTCGGTGGATAGTGGAAACCCTTCACGGAGGTGAAGGCGGGGACTAGAGCAAGTGTGCTCGAACCTCGAAACAAATCATCTTGTTTGCGATTGCCTTTGCGTTATTCTTTCTTTCAATTTCTCTTGCTTTATATTGTCTTGAATTATTTGCTTAAGAACTAACCCTCTACTTGTGCAATCTTGTCTTGTTTACTTTACTAGCTATACTTGTTGTGTTACATTGTGTGCATTTCATTTTTCATCATCATACTTGGCATTGATCGATCACACCTCAATACAACACGGTTGCATTGCGCACCTCTAACCCATTTTAAGGGGAATTGGGAGGAAGGAGTTCAGAACCTCGCAAGGGGTATTCGGCTCTTAGTCGTGTTTTGAGAGATCGTTGCATCACTCATTTAATTAAAGTTTATAAAGATCATTAGATTAGCATTCACACCTATTCACCCCCCCTCTAGGTGTTTTTTCACAAAAGGCGCTTACGAGTTTACAGAAGGAAAACTCGAGAGATGCACAGGGGTGCTTGGAAGGATAGGGCTTCAGACAGTCTGCTGGAGATCCACGCTACCACTGCACCTCTCTAGTCAGCAACTGGGAGAATCCACAAGCTCCAAACTCTGAGACCTAGACATGAGGATCTAGACGAGTCAGACCTACCCAGCGAGTGGTGATGCTAATGCCAAGTGGCGCGCGAAGATAAACACACGTGTATCAATAAATACAAATCAAAAATATGCATTGAAAACTGTGTCGTGAGCACAAACATACAAAAGCAGGTAGATATATAGCAAGTGATATCAAGTAGGGGATACTCATGGTATAATAAGACAAGAGCAGGAGACTGGTGGAATAGAACACAAGTGGTAAGGCAGAATGTAAACAGCTATAATATAATAATGGTCATAAACCGAAAATCTTATGTAAAATCCGATGAAAGCAAACTTGGCAAAGCAACAACAGATACATAGTTGGCATCTTTTGTTATTATTATTACTCATCTTACCCAGATGTCTATATGTGAAATAGCATCCCAGCACACATATATTCACATCTGAGTAAAGCAAGGTTGTTATTGGAAACCAATGGGGGTATCAATGAACAATGTTTACAGTGGGTCCCGTACATGCCCGGGACCACGGTCCAGGGTGTTCCATTGCTGGTACATGGAACCAGCCGCAAGGCCTACAAGAGGGCCTTATAGGATGCCCTTTTTAAGATGGTACCAGGAAGGAGGGAGCCAGCACTCCCTCGGTCGCCTAGAGGCCCTCAGGTCAGAACAGAAGTTTTAGTTGGACAACATGCCTAATACCACTGTAAACACGACATATATTGATATCCGCAAGTTTTCCCCGACACGATGTAAGTTGTCTCATTTTATGATTTATTAGAGAATTATCAGATTTCGGGAATGAGCAGGAACAAGTCAGGATTATCAGGAATGCAGGTGTATCAGGAGTACAATTTGTGCTATAATATATCAAGATGTAAACAAGATGTCAGGTCATCATTCCCATCTCGTGATAATTATAAGAGTCAAGTACGTCATGCTGGATGTCAAGTGATAGCATGACAGGAGGAGATATTAGGCAGGTGACAAGTCATGTCAAACAAAGAGCAATTGTCAAGTAGTAGCATGTCAGGTGTCAGGTAATAACACATCAGTTGTCAGATGATACAGATAGGCGTATGTCAAGTGTTAACATAACAAGTATGTACACGGCAAACGTTAGAGTAATAGCTGAGCACAATCAAGCGGAACTGAGCAAGTAGGAGGTATGCACAGCAAACAGTGTTTAACACTAGAGCGCCTGGCGAGGTTACCGGGACGACTCGGCTTAAATTGCAAGCAGAAAATCTGGCAGCATCTCGTCTAAACGAATCTAGTGGTAAAACGTTGAGCGCTAAGCATGCCTACCAGGCGGAGCTGAAAGACCTGATGGTCTGAGCGCACTTCTTTTTCAAGGCAGTGGGCGAGAGCCCGAAAGTTAAAGTACGCTCGGGGTCTAAACGCACTCTCGGTAGCTACCACGAAACCCATAAGGGTACAGGCCTAGAACCATTGTGTAGCCAGACCGGGAGTGGGCAGAAACCCAGAGTCGGTATGAGTACCTGCACGAAATGTTAGTATCACACGAGCATACATACAGGCATGATAATATCTACACTATCGTGGAGTGGACAAACCCGGAGGCTGATAGGGCCGGAGGCCAAGTAGAAAGCCTAAAAGTTGAAAGGGCCCGAAGGCCAAGTAGGGAGCCGGAGGCTAACGACCACAAAGGGTCGGCCACGCATGGTATAAAGCAGTAAAAATAGTACATCATAGGTATGATATATATGCAAGAAGTACACTATCCTAGTACAAGCATTCATCACAGGCATATACATGTACGATCATGGGCACTCAGCCACACACAAATATAGGGGCACAGCCCAATACAAAATACATATAAATTTATAATAAAATACATGTCGACCCGATGAAATGGGGAAAGCCGAATCAAGGCGAAGACACTCGTATAAATATCCAGAAAAGCCGAAAACTCTGGAATCCCAGGAACTCGCGCAGCGCTATAAAATATAATAAAATATAAATAAATATATATTTAATTTTAAGAGAGAAAGAGGAGAGAGAGAGAAGAGAGAAAGAGTTAGAGAGAGAAAGAGAGATTTAGAGAGGGAAAGAAGGAGTTAGAGAGAGACTCGAGAGAGAACTAGAGAGAGAAAGAGATGAGAGAGAAATAGATGAGAGAGAAAGAGAGAGAAACAGAGAGAGAGCTGGAAAGAGAGAGAGATACGTGATTAGTCTACAATTCTGCATTATTTTGTCGCATTCTCTCACAGATTTATGAATAAATTGTCGGTCTAAACTGTGTTTGATCTTAATTGCAGGTAGATCCAAAGTCCAAGGGCAAAGGTGTAATAAGAGCTTAATTAGACCCAATTAAGGGTAATTAAATCCGCATTACTTGGAGGCCAAGCAAGGGATTATCTAGAAGATTCATGAACCTAGCCTCTTGCGCACATCAGACGAATCTGCGGTCAACATTACCCGAAACTGGATATACCACGAAGCGTCTCGAAGCCAGACGGAGCCACGGACCAAAAGCAGGGACCAGAGTCCCTGGAATTGCCGCGGATCCGCGGCAATACTTGCGGATCCACGGCAATCCTGTGGAGCCACGCGTCGATTTTCGACGCGTGGCCCCGTCTCGTCTTCTGGAGCCTTCTTCTGCCTATAAATAGACCTGCAGAGAGCCAAAATGCAGGCAGTCTTCGTTTTTAGGAGTAGGTGCAGATTTTAGGAGTAGTGTAGGTGAGTGTTCTTCATTTCTTGTATTTTCTTTTCTTTTTAGATCATTGTAGTAGGGCTGAGTGATTCATAGAGAAAGAGATTGATGTAATAGAGAGTGACACTTTATGTAAAGGTGCCTCCTTTCTCCTCCATTGTAATCTCCTTCACCTTCTAACATGATTTCTTGCTAGTTTTTCTTCTCATGGCAATCTAACTACTAACCACTAACCATCTAACCACTTACTTGATAATCCACATGAATCGGGTTGCCTCTACAAGGCCTTGTTCTTGCAAGAGCCATTGATGGCCAAAGATGATGGGTTCTAACATCTAACTTGCTAACTTGCTAACCAAGCTAACTCTCTTTTATTTCATGCTCTTTTATTTCATGCTAGTAGGTAATGAGTGATGCTTGTATTAGCTTGTTCTTGTTGCAATGTTTTGATTGTTATGAACCATCCATGTGCCATGCTTTGTACCGTCTCTTGGAGCCAATGATTGTGATGGCCGAGGATCAAAATGTGAGGCAACTATCTCGAAGAGGTTAGCATGGTTAGTGGAGTATTTAGTAGTTAGTAGCCATGAGTTTTCTTTAGCTTGTTTTAGAAATCATTTTCAAGTTTCTTTTGATCATTGTTCCATCTTCTTCTATTCATTTTCTAAACTACTTCTCTTTGTTTTTACATCGCCGTTTTCATCGCTCTCCTCACCTACCACATGCTTGTTTTCCTTTACTTTTCTTTTCACTTTCTTTTTCATTCTTTCAACAAAGAAGAAGTGTTAACAACTGACGTGAATAGAGACTGTTAATGCTTCTATCGCCTCCCTTCCCTGTGGATACGACCCGTGAGCCAATGCTATAACGGAAGTATCGAGGGTACATTAGCACATTCGAGCTTTTCATTAATTTTACATAAAACACACTTTTGAGTGCTAGTTCCACCCCGATCAAAATTTTTGGCGCCGTTGCCGGGGAAGGGAATGGTTTTGTTTTCACGTTTTTGTTAACATTGTCTTCTCTGTTTTGGTGTGCAGGGCAATATTTACAGGTGCTTAACATTGCAGTATAGAAACTAGCTTTGCCTCTCCCTGTTCTTGAAAGCAGGGCCCCAGTTTCTAAACAAAAGCCGCAGAACCGCGACATTTGCCGCGAAACCGCGGCCATTGTGGAATAATTTTGTATCTTGTTTTGTTCTGGGATGTGTATCTTGTAATAGCTAGTTGATTTGTACTGCTATCTTTCTGCTTTGCTTGCCTACACACCATAAATAAATAAAAGAACTAAAATACGGTAATTGGACGCTTTTAAAACGGTTTAGACATTTGCATTTAGGCACGTGTCAATTCAATTCCAATATACTGTATTTTGTTCTGTTGTTGTGATCTGGATGGAGATGTACATATGGCATTGCATATAGCATAGGACAAACATGTGGGTGATTTATCGCTTTGTGTTATCTTCTTGTCTATATTGCACACTTGCACAAATTGCAATTAAGGGCAAAACTCATACAAGATAAGGTGGGATTTCATTACCCCTTCCTTAGCCAAAAATCATCTCCCCACTCACACAACCCAAGCCCTAATAAAATTTGAATAGACGTTGCCCCTAGGGACATCTAGGTCTAGGTCAACCCTCCTATTGGCTTGGTTTTTCTTTTCTTTTTGTTTGTTGTTGATTTTTCTTTTTGTTTGTGATTATTTGTGAAATGGCATTCAATAATAACAATTCTTTCAATCCGAACATGAATCCATATTTCACACCAACTCCATATGATTCGGATAATTCCAACCCGGCATTTTACAATATGCACCAACCAAATACACCGAGTTGGCCTTATCCGAATCAATACAACCCATACCCACATTCTTATGACTATAATTTCTAAAATAATTTCAACTCGTCACAGAGTCATTGGGGATTCAAGTCCCCCGAGTTAAATTTTCAACCTCCTTGTCCCCCATGTCCACCTTGTCCATCATATTCACCTTATCCACAATATTCATTCCCCGAATGTGCTTCCTATACTCCTCTTTTTGAACCACCAATTGAAGAAAAATCTGAGTTACTAAAGAGTTTAGAAGCCAATCTACAAAGGGCCGAGCAACAACTTCAAGAAACATTGGCCTCTCCAATTCCACGTATTTTCAAGAGTCTTACTCAGTTCCACCTCTTCACAATGAACAACCATCTGCCTTTGAAATGAGTAAGGAACTTTTTTGTGAGTCCAAACAACAATTACAAAATCTGATGGACTCACAATTCACAACCAATCCAAAACAACATTGCATCTCTTCAACAAAACGATGAACCAATGACTTATAAAAAGATGCTTGAATTCATGACTCAGGCTCAAAATGCTCGTAACCGTGACATAGATATGATGATCCAAACTCTTCATTCTCATCCTATTCTAATGTCACTACCCATTCTGTCCGAGCCAAAGAGTCATGTTGTTTTGGAAATCAAGATTCAATTTCAGCACACCCACCTGAACTTGTCCAACTTCAGATCCCATTGACATTTTGACAAGTTATCCTTTTCCTGAAATTGAACTTGAGCAAGAATATGATCCTGAACTTCCACTTGATGATTCAATTCTACTTCCTGATTCAATTATGACTCCGGTGTCTTCACCTGATTTCACTCCTTTCCCGAGTCAGAATTGGATCCAGTGCCAGTTCATTGTGAAATTGAATCACCAATCATTCATGATGATCATATTGAACTTGACCAATTTCATACTTTTGAAAGTCCCATTGATAAATTGGTAAGTTCTCATTTTTGTGGAATTGAACTGAATGAGGAATGTGACTTTGATCCTCCAATTTGTGATCTTGTTCAAATTCCTGAATTACTATTGACTCCTGTTTTGTTACCCAATTTGAGCAACATGTTAGAGTCAGTTTTTGATTCCATACCTGTCATTCCTGAACTTGAATCACCACTCTTAGAAAGTCACATTCCATCATGGGGAAATAATGGTGGACTTGAGCTTCATTTTCTTGATTTGGACCCACTTCCTGAACCGATTTCAACTCCTGAACCTTTACTTGATTTAAGTCTTTTTCTGAGTTGATATTAGTTCCTGTGCTTCCTGAGTCCAAATCAATCATTCCATTTTGGGACAAGGGCTTTGAAAAATTTGACTCCGAAATTATTTGAAAATTTGGAAATTTGATGGGTTCAAATTTTAATAAAAATCATAAATGCATACATCTTTTTAGTGGGTTGTATCATGGAGGTTTCTGGTGGGTTCCTCCGGACTCCACGCAAGAATGATTGGGCGCCTTTCGTGGACCAATCAGGCCGCCACCGGAACCACCACCTTGAGGTAATTTTTTCCTTCCCTCTCTATTTCTTTCATGCATACATATATCACGATGCATTGAGGACAATGCATGAAATAAGTGTGGGGGAGGGTTTACTAACATAGAGTTTTAGATTTTCTTTCTTTTACACTTCTTTTAGGATACTTTTAGAAATCTTTCCTTTTGTATAGAAATTTTCTCTTTCTTTAAAAACTTTTTGAAATAAGAGACAAAGTTTTGATCTATTTTTAAGAAAATTAAGATGATCTTAGAAATTAAGGAAGCCTTAATTATGACATCTTAAACCTAGTTGAAATAATAGATCTTGTTTAAATTATAGGCCAAGTAAGATAAATTGGAGAGATATTCTTATCTTGAATTGTTGCCTTAGATAGTATGCATTTCACACTTACACAATTTTTGGATGGAAACAAAGACCTAAAATGCCATAAAGCAAAAAAATAAATAAAAAGAAAAAATATATAAATAAAACATCACTTATTAAGCTGGATAATTGTGCCTCAAGAAGCATGATTATTCACGCCTAACGGTGGTCAAAAGAAGCAAATAATCCCCTTTAGTTTTGTGGCCTTGTTTACTCGAGTCCTTAAACCCGAGGGGTGTTTTCTCATCTGGTGCCCTAGGACCGTCTGGTTTGGGAGTCATCGGTTATAGGCTCGCTACATGGGTAAACTAGAAAGCCTAAACTAAGGGAAGAAAAAAAAAGAAAATAAATATATATAAATAAATGGCTTGATGGTTGGAGTTGAAGTCCAGAAATCTTCACTATCACAAAGTGCATATATCTAGGTATTATGAAAGATAAAATATTCAATCCAATTTTGAATTCTTACCTTAATTGAAGACAAGATCTTGCATAGAGACTAAGTTTAAGGAAGAATGATTTGTGGTGGACTTATGACCTTAGATCGCTTATATTTTTGCAAAAATAGTTTGAAAACTTGTCTCTCTTTCAAAATGCGTTTTTAAAATACTAACATTTGTCTTCTTTCTTTATGGATTTTGTGGGGTGCAATCCGCTGAAAACCCTCAGGAGACAACACTCCTCCTCTAGGGTAACCTAGAGGTTTAACGGCTTGTTGCACACGCTCAGTGCAATCGCGTTACCTGCGAAAGTGGTGTAATAACCCCTCATAGTATAGTTTTTCTTTTCTTGTTTTGCTCGGGACGAGCAAAAGAATAAGTGTGGGGGTGTGATTAGTCTACAATTCTGCATTATTTGTCGCATTCTCTCACAGATTTATGAATAAATTGTCGGTCTAAACTGTGTTTTGATCTTAATTGCAGGTAGATCCAAAGTCCAAGGGCAAAGGTGTAATAAGAGCTTAATTAGACCCAATTAAGGGTAATTAAATCCGCATTACTTGGAGGCCAAGCAAGGGATTATCTAGAAGATTCATTGAACCTAGCCTCTTGCGCACATCAGACTAATCTGCGGTCGAAATTACCCGAAACTGGATATACCACGAAGCGTCTCGAAGCCAGACGGAGCCACGGACCAAAACCAGGGACCAGAGTCCCTGGTATTGCCGCGGATCCACGGCAATCCTTGCGGATCCACGGCAATCCTGTGGAGCCACGCGTCGATTTTCGACGCGTGGCCCCGTCTCGTCTTCTGGAGCCTTCTTCTGCCTAAAATAGACCTGCAGAGAGCCAAAACGCAGGCAGTCTTCGTTTTTAGGAGTAGGTGCAGATTTTAGGAGTAGTGTAGGTGAGTGTTCTTCATTTCTTGTATTTTCTTTTCTTTTTAGATCATTGTAGTAGGGCTGAGTGATTCATAGAGAGAGAGATTGATGTAATAGAGAGTGACACTCTATGTAAAGGTGCCTCCTTTCTCCTCCATTGTAATCTCCTTCACCTTCTAACATGATTTCTTGCTAGTTTTTCTTCTCATGACAATCTAACTACTAACCACTAACCATCTAACCACTTACTTGATAATCCACATGAATCGGGTTGCCTCTACAAGGCCTTGTTCTTGCAAGAGCCATTGATGGCCAAAGATGATGGGTTCTAACATCTAACTTGCTAACTTGCTAACTTGCTAACCAAGCTAACTCTCTTTTATTTCATGCTCTTTTATTTCATGCTAGTAGTGTAATGAGTGATGCTTGTATTAGCTTGTTCTTGTTGCAATGTTTTGATTGTTATGAACCATCCATGTGCCATGCTTTGTACCGTCTCTTGGAGCCATGATTGTGATGGCCGAGGATCAAATGTGAGGCAACTATCTCGAAGAGGTTAGCATGGTTAGTGGAGTATTTAGTAGTTAGTAGCCATGAGTTTTCTTTTAGCTTGTTTTAGAAATCATTTTCAAGTTTCTTTTGATCATTATTCCATCTTCTTCTATTCATTTTCTAAACTACTTCTCTTTGTTTTTATATCGCCGTTTTCATCGCTCTCCTCACCTACCACATGCTTGTTTTCCTTTTTTTCTTTTCACTTTCTTTTTCATTCTTTCAACAAAGAAGAGTGTTAACAACTGACGTGAATAGAGACTGTTAATGCTTCTATCGCCTCCCTTCCCTGTGGATACGACCCGTTGAGCCAATGCTATAACGAAAGTATCGAGGGTACATTAGCACATTCGAGCTTTCATTAATTTTACATAAAACACACTTTTGAGTGCTAGTTCCACCCGATCAATACGGCAAAGAAAGAGGAGGGCTAGAGAGAGAATTGAAGAGGGAGGGAGAGCTAGAAAGAGAGAGAAAGCAGCGAGAGAGGACGGTGAGAGAGAGAGCCGGCAGGAGAGAGAGAGAGAGAGAAACCGGGAG
Organism: Agave tequilana; assembly: GCA_038442645.1. Taxonomy (NCBI): domain Eukaryota; kingdom Viridiplantae; phylum Streptophyta; class Magnoliopsida; order Asparagales; family Asparagaceae; genus Agave; species Agave tequilana. Next base: position 183,636 of record JAVJIF010011614.1, read on the forward strand.
AGAGAGAGAAAAGATGAGAGAGGGGGACAATCGCCCCCTCCTCTGCCCGTGCACAGGGGGCAGGGTGGCCCCATGGCCGCGTAAGGCCGTCGACGTGCCTAGCTCCGAGGTGGCACCGGCCACCCCCAAAGAGAGGGGAAGGGAGAGTTTGGGTTTGGAGGTGGAGAAGGGTAGTGGTGGTGATGGAGATGATGATTTTGGTGGTGATTTAAGGTGGTGGTAGAGAAATTGAAGGAGATGGGAGGAGGAGGAGTAGGGTTTGGGGGGTTGGAGTTGGAATGGAAAAGGTGGTGGGGGGTGGTGGTTAATTTGAAGAAGATGAAGAAGAATAAGGTGAAGTTGTGATAGTTTGAGAAGGAAGAAGGTGGAGGTGGTTGATGTTTGTTGTTGGGGTTGTTGTTGTGATAGGGAGAGGTGCCGGAGTTGGGAGTCTTCTCGTCAGTGATAGTGACCGGAGCGCCGAGGGGTGTGGCGCTTGGGCACGGCCAAATGGAGAAGAAGAAGAAGAAGAGAAAGGAGAAGAAGAGAAGAAAGAAAGAAAGTTAGAAAAAAAGAAAAAGAAAAGAAAAGGAGAGGGAGATTGATAGGAAGGGGAAGGGGATGTAACGGCCCACGTGGGCTGGGTCGGTCGGTGGATTCGGTGGGAAAAGAAAAGACAATGAAGAAAGAAAAGGAAAATACCAAAAAATATAATATTTTAATAAAGTCGGAAAATATCGACTGTTTCAGAAAAATACCCAAAAATACCCAGAGGTAGAAAACATCGTCCTGAGAAATAATACAAAATCAGTTTTCAAAAATAAAATGCCATTTTCAAATTAAAAATCCTGGAGTCAACTGTCGATACCGTTCTACACTGGTTCGGTCGGATTTGATAATTCTGAAAAATCTCAGAAAATGTATTAAAGAAGAAAATATAATTCTAAGAAAAAATATGAAAGCAAAATTTAAAATTCAATCCTGATTGTAAACTATAAATCCTGGAATCAACCAGCGATACTGGACGACACCAATTCCGGCGAAATTTGATAAATTCAGAAATTCTCAGAAAAAGTATTTAGCTAGAAATGTGATTTTAAGAGATAATGTGAAAAGATATTTCTAAAAATTTAACTCTATTTGTAAATTAAAAACTGAGAATCGAGCAGCGATACTGGTCGACACCAGTTTTGAAGATTTTCAATTTAATTCAGAAAAATTTTAGAAAATCATAAAAAATATAAAATATTGAAAAATGATGTTTGAAACTAAAATCGGTCAAATCTGAATGCCAGAAAGACCAAATCAAGAAATACCCTAAGATCAGGTCCCCGGTTCAGACTAGGGCTGACTCCGAGTTCACGATCCAGATCTAAGGCAAAATGATCATGTAAATAATTCATAATACAAAACAAATACTGGAAGTAAATCACAAAATATGATCAAAAAATCTGAATATGCAACTAAGTACATATTCCAGGAGCGGGGGTGTTACAAAGATCATTATAACGATTGTAGCACTGGTTAGCAGAATGACCAAAATGAATGTAGATGGCATTGAGATTGGCCACCAGCAGATGATGTGGTGGTGAGAGAAGGAATATCCACGACCATGACCACGACCGTGCTCCCTACCTCGGTCCGTTCATGACCACGAAAAGAAAATGGAGCTGAATGGTAACTTGAAGTGCGGGAGGCCGTGTGAATCGCAGGAGAATAGGAGATGAGGGTTATGGATGCAGATGAAGTGATAGCATGCCTACGATAAATCTCCTGGCTAAGCATGAGGGATGAGTTCTTTTGATAGTAAGGACGATTTGGTGTTGACGGAGGTGACGAACGAGTCATACTCGGGAGACAGACCACAAAGCAAGGTAGACACAAGGTCAGAGTCGACAACTGGATTAGCCACTGCTGTCAGGTTATCCATGATGGACTTGATAGACTGGATGTACTTGGACATAGAAGAGGCACCCATCTTGAAGGTGTACACTTGGTATTGAGTTGTTGCACTCTAGCTCTGGAGGGTGACGCAAAGATTCATTCCAGAGAGCACAACACATCAC